>JBBDGP010001057.1:2147500-2268905 GCA_037952835.1 Lithobates septentrionalis | reverse complement strand
AAAACCAAGCACCGCACCGCCTAGGGGCGGTCCTCACTGCCAGTAACCCCCCACTCTGCTACAGGCAGCTCAGTTCGCTATAAAAGCAGTACAAAACACAAACAGGAGGGGTGGGTGCGGTGTCTGTTAATGAACTCAGAGAAAGTGATTTTACAGTGAGTAGAAAAAAAAAATCCCATTTTCTCCTTCGTTCATTGACTGACACAGCACTTCCAGTCTTGACCTTAGGACGTCCCAAAGCAGTGCCACAACGAGGGGTGGGAACACAGGAAAAAAAATTACCAAAAAATAAACTCCACCCAAAACACCCCCCCCCCCCAAGAGTTGCCAAAACCTCAGATGGCCGCCTGCAAAACTTTGCGGCCGAAACGTACATCCGAAGATGCCCCAACATCCACCTTGCAAAACTTGGTGAAAGTGTGTACTGACGACCAGGTAGCCGCCTTACACACTTGAGAAACGGACGTTTGGTAGTGAAAAGCTTCCTGGGGTCGCAGAGAAGTGTTTGCAGAGTGGGGATATGTCCGCCAGCGAAGGGTCCCTGTGGAATGCACAGACAATAGTCTGGGGGGGGGGGTGTTCACTCTGCAAAGACATTATCAGTTATGGGGGGAGATGATGGATGTACGCTCATGTCTGATCAGCACATGGAGGGGCTGTGGCGTGTCCCTGCAGATAATCTCCCATCGACAGGAGTGGTAGAATAATCCGGGTATGCGTTCTCTGAACAATGTAGAATAAGGATTCACGCCAACGGTAAACAGAAGTCAGAGTGCGTTTTGGTCGGGGACAGCGTTCATGATTTCGGCCAGCCATGTGGCTTTTTTTTTGTCTAGCTGAAGAGCAAGGGTTAGAAAGGACAGGGGGCGGAAAACCACACACACACTGCCCCTGCACAGACACGCCCATACACTCCTAGTCATTGTTCATTGGTTGAGATTTGTATAACTCCTGTTTGCATTTGCTTGATTGACTAATTGTGAAGCCATTAGGCTCCATTGTTAAGTACTAAAAATAAACAAACACAGGCTTTTGAGGCAAGTCTGCCTGTGGAGCTAAGGATGTGAGGACAGTGGTTATGTCTGGTTTACTCGGGAAACAGGGGTGTACCAAGATGCATCAAAAGGCTGGAAAGGGCGATTAGCGTAGGAGTCATGGATTACGCGTAGCATATAGAGAAATCTCCACATCAAAGACCAAAGGTGAAGACACTGGAAATCCATGCTGAAGATGCAGAAAATCCTAATCAACACAATAATCTATGGATTATAGGCCTTCCTGAGGGTGCTGAAGGTAATGACCCTACTGCTTTTACTGACCACGCCATATCCTGGGGCCCGTTTCTTCCCCCTTCATGGTTGAGCGGGCTAGTCGTATGCCTGCCATGAGAGGCCCTCAGGGATCCCCTCCCCGCACTTTTTTTTTAATCAGATAATTTTTTTATTGAAAAACAAAAAAAAACCCAAAAACTTTTTTCCTTTTACGGACACAAAACAACTTCCATATTTGTTGGGACACATAAGAATCAAAATTATCTGACCATGCGGTCTATTACATTCTATGCTTGTACAATAATAACTAACAATACATCAGAAATAAAGATATAATTGTATAATAATGCAACTATGTTTGTAAATCTTTGGTCTCATTACAGATCATGTGTGTCCTCTTAATATCATTCTATACCCTTCCGCTCCCAGCCCCATCAGGGCTATCGAGCAGAGCGGGGTACCACTAGCCCCTAACCAGCGGGGAGCGGTGTATATTTTTTACAAACATTAACCGTTGGGTAAAACAATCATTTAAACATCTGCAGGACCTGGTAATTTCACAGTAGTTCCCTGCCGGATGAACTGTATAGATGAAACGGTGCTGTCGCTCTCTCCCATCCCCAGTAGAATCCTTGCAGTGCTAAGTTCTAAGGTCGTACAATTGCTGATGTTGTTTTACCCCCGAAGATTCTATTATGAACCAGGCGTAGTGGAGCCAGTCCAGGGGTGTCCAGCCAGGGATCCCAAATAGTCTCAAATTTTTTCGGGCTACCTCGGTGTTTGTATGCAAGTTGTTTTCCGATAAGAGAGTCATTAACGGATGTAATCTATTCCGTTTGTGTGGGGGCTGTCGTAGATAGCCATTTTCTAGCTATCAGTTTCCTAGCCAGGAATAGTACTCTAAGAATGGCAATGTATGTGCAAGGTGTGTATTGTTCTTAAACTAACCAGCCCAGTAGACAAAGTTTAGGGTCTGTTGTGAGTTTGAGATTCCAAACGCTATTATTCCAAACGTTAATTACTGCTGCCCAATACCTCTGCAGTTTCGGGCATTTCTATAGCATATGGATAAGTGTACCATTATCAACAAGGCAGCGGGGACATAGTGGATCATCTCTTCTTTGCAATTTCTCAGATGTACGGTAGGTGCGATGAATAATGAATAATTGGGCAAGTTTTTGAGAGGAGGATAATGATACTTTAAGTACATGGTCTAATATGGTATTCCATTCCTTATCTGAGATACACCCTATGTCAACTCCCCATCCAGTTCTATGGTTCAAAGTCATTGCTTTAGAAACTAGACAGAGAAGAGAACTGTATATAGAGGAAATTTGTCCCTTACGGGATGACGACAAAATTAGTTGTGTAAGCACTGGTAGCCTGTGCGACTATAGCGTGTCTAAGTTGCAGGTACTGGAAGAATGAGGTATTTGGTAAGTTAAATTCTGCATGAAGTGATTGGAAGTCTCGGAGTATGCCCCCACAATATAATTGTCGGATATATTTTACTCCACTCCTTGACCAATTGGAGAAGTTTTGTAGTTTATTCAGTTCTGGGTAGTTTCTGTTGTTCCAAATACGTGACCAATTTGTGAAACCAGTGTATTGCAGGTGTTTGATTTTGTTCCATATTTTATCTGTGAGCAGTAGTGTGGGGTATTGAATCAGTGCTCCCAGTTCACCTGCTTCTATGCACTTCACAAGTCCATCACCTGATATCTGGGTGCACACGATGTTCCGAATGGGGCCGGAGGGCTCAGAGAAAAGCCAGCCCGTTAAATGCTGCAGCTAAGCCTCCAAAAAGTAAAAAAATGGATTTGGTACTGCCAGTCCCCCTGAGTCCTTTGCCTCCTGTAAGGTTTCCATTTTAATTCTTGGAACCGGTTTCCTCCATATCAATGTACGATAGATGGTGTTACACCTCTTAAATACATGGATAGGGATCCAGATAGGGGCATTGTGGAGTGCATATAATATTTGTGGGTTCCAGATCATCTTTATTAAGCTGCATCTACCGACCACGGAGAGTGGCAGCCTAATCCAACTGGTGTTTTTTTTCCTGAAATTGTTTAAAGCAGTGGATCTATATTAAGCTTAATATATTGGTCTAGATTAGGGTGTATTTGAACTTATCCACTATTTTGATTGGTTCAGCAATCTGAGGTAGGGGCCCCGCCAGTGGGTCTAAGGGTAGTATTGTGGATTTGTCCCAGTTTATTTTGAACCCGGGGGAAGGTTCCAAATGTGTGCATCAATTCCATAAGTTTTACCGGGGAAGTAGAAGTGTCACCCAGAAACAGAAGTGCATCATCGGCATAGAGTGCCAATTTGTCTTCCTTTTCACCCCGTTTAAATCCTATTATTTCTGAGTTCCCCCTTATGGCAGCTGCCAGAGGCTCTATTGCTAGGGCGAAAAGTAATGGAGAGAGGGGCAGCCTTGTCTAGTTCCCCTGTGTAAGTCAAAAGGAAGGTGACAAGGTGTTATCTATTCTAATGCAAGCTTTTGGGGCCTTGTACAATAATTTAATCCAAGAAATTATATTATCTCCTAGGTTAAGCTTTTCTAGTATTCTCCATAAGTATTCCCATTCAACGCTATCAAACGCCTTAGCGGCATTTAGCAAGAGAATAGCTCTTTGTCCCTGATTATCAGTGGGTATTTGCATATTGAGAGTAGGGATGCTCCGAAATTTCGGCCACCGAAACATATCGGCCGAAAAAGGCCCTTTCGGCAAAAAGGCGAAAGAATTATTGCCGATACTGGCGCCGAAAATCGCGCATGCGCAGTAGAGGCGGCAGAACCAGCGGGTGACCTCACTCGTTGTGTGGGCGGCGTGCACGTTCCTCGCGGTTAAGACGCCACAACTCCGCACCCATAAGCACGTTCCCTGCTGAGACGCTGGCACCTCGTGCTTGTGAGACGCTGCTGGGAAGCGAGAGGCAGTGCTGGGAAGCGAGAGGCAGTGCTGGGAAGCGAGAGGGCTTCATAGGAGGGCTGCACATAGCATACGCAAGTACAAGAGTGGGCACTGTCACTCCTGGATGGCTACCATTACTATTCGCCGGGAAGCATTGCTGCTTTTGCCTTCTTAAACTGACAGAAACAAACTAGTCATTTTATTACTTGATTATTTTAGTATAGTACTAGTACTGAGTCTGACTATTTAACCACTTGAGCCCCGGACCATTATGCTGCCTAAGGACCAGAGGTCTTTTTCCAATTTGGCACTGCGTCGCTTTAACTGCTAATTGCGCGGTCATGCAATGCTGTACCCAAACGAAATTTGCGTCCTTTTCTTCCCACAAATAGAGCTTTCTTTTGATGGTATTTGATCACCTCTGCGGTTTTTATTTTTTGCGCTATAAATGGAAAAAGACCGAAAATTTTGAAAAAAAATGATATTTTCTACTTTTTGTTATAAAAAAAATCCAATAAACTCAATTTTAGTCATACATTTAGGCCAAAATGTATTTGGCCACATGTTTTTGGTAAAAAAAATGTCAATAAGCGTATATTTATTGGTTTGCGCAAAAGTTACAGCGTCTACAAACTAGGGTACATTTTCTGTAATTTACACAGCTTTTAGTTTATGACTGCCTATGTCATTTCTTGAGGTGCTAAAATGGCAGGGCAGTACAAAACCCCCCCAAATGACCCCATTGTGGAAAGTAGACACCCCAAGGAAATTGCTGAGAGGCATGTTGAACCCATTGAATATTTATTTTTTTTGTCCCAAGTGATTGAATAATGACAAAAAAAAAAAAAAAAAAATTTACAAAAAGTTGTCACTAAATGATATATTGCTCACACAGGCCATGGGCCTATGTGGAATTGCACCCCAAAATACATTCTGCTGCTTCTCCTGAATATGGGGATACCACATGTGTGGGACTTTTTGGGATCCTAGCCGCGTACGGGGCCCCGAAATCCAATCACCGCCTTCAGGATTTCTAGGGCGTAAATTTATGATTTCACTCTTTACTGCCTATCACAGTTTCGGAGGCCATGGAATGCCCAGGTGGCACAAAACCCCCCCAAATGACCCCATTTTGGAAAGTAGACACCCCAAGCTATTTCCAGAGAGGCATATTGAGTCCATGGAATATTTTATATTTTGACACAAGTTGCGGGAAAGTGACACATTTTTTTTTTTTTTTTGCACAAAGTTGTCACTAAATGATATATTGCTCACACAGGCCATGGGCATATGTGGAATTGCACCCCAAAATACATTTAGCTACTTCTCCTGAGTACGGGGATACCACATGTGTGGGGCTTTTTGGGAGCCTAGCCGTGTACGGGACCCCGAAAACCAATCACCGCCTTCAGGATTTCTAAGGGTGAAAATTTTTGATTTCACTCTTCACTGCCTATCACAGTTTCGGAGGCCATGGAATGCCCAGGTGGCACAAAACCCCCCCAAATGACCCCATTTTGGAAAGTAGACACCCCAAGCTATTTGCTGAGAGGCATGGTGAGTATTTTGCAGCTCTCATTTGTTTTTGAAAATGAAGAAAGACAAGAAAAAACTTTTTTTTTTTCTTTTTTCAATTTTCAAAACTTTGTGACAAAAAGTGAGGTCTGCAAAATACTCACTATACCTCTCATCAAATAGCTTGGGGTGTCTACTTTCCAAAATGGGGTCATTTGGGGGGGGGTTTGTGCCACCTGGGCATTCCATGGTCTCCGAAACTGTGATAAGCAGTCAAGAGAGAAATCAAAAATTCACGCCCTTAGAAAGCCTGAAGGCGGTGCTTGGTTTTCGGGGTTCCGTACGCGGCTAGGCTCCCAAAAAGTCTCACACATGTGGTATCCCCGTACTCAGGAGAAGCAGCAGAATGTATTTTGGGGTATAATTTCACATATTCCCATAGCATGTTTGAGCAATATATCATTTAGTGACACTTTTGTGCAAAAAAAAAAAAAAAAAAAAATTGTCTCTTTCCCGCAACTTGTGTCGCAATATAAAATATTCCATGGACTCGACATGCCTCTCAGCAAATAGCTTGGGGTGTCTACTTTCCAAAATGGGGTCATTTGGGGGGGTTTTGAACTGTCCTGGCATTTTATGCACAACATTTAGAAGCTTATGTCACACATCACCCACTCTTCTAACCACTTGAAGACAAAGCCCTTTCTGACACTTATTGTTTACATGAAAAAGTTTTTTTTTTTTGCAAGAAAATTACTTTGAACCCCCAAACATTATATATTTTTTTAAAGCAAATGCCCTACAGATTAAAATGGTGGGTGTTTCATTTTTTTTTTTCACACAGTATTTGCGCAGCGATTTTTCAAACGCATTTTTTGGGGAAAAAACACACTTTTTTAAATTTTAATGCACTAAAACACACTATATTGCCCAAATGTTTGATGAAATAAAAAAGATGATCTTAGGCCGAGTACATGGATACCAAACATGACATGCTTTACAATTGCGCACAAACGTGCAGTGGCAACAAAATAAATACATTTTTAAAAGCCTTTAAAAGCCTTTACAGGTTACCACTTTAGATTTACAGAGGAGGTCTACTGCAAAAATTACTGCCCTCGATCTAACCTTCGCGGTGATACCTCACATGCATGGTGCAATTGCTGTTTATGTTTGACGACAGACCGCCGCTTGCGTTCGCCTTAGTGCGAGAGCAGGGGGAGACGGGTGCTTTTTTTTTTTTTTTTTTTTTCTTTATTATTTTTTTGCTTTTTTATCTTATTTTTAAACTGTTCCTTTCATTTTTATTTTTTTTTAATCATTTTTATTGTTATCTCGGGGAATGTAAATATCCCCTATGATAGCAATAGGTAGTGACAGGTACTCTTTTTTGAAAAAATTGGGGTCTATTAGACCCTAGATCTCTCCTCTGCCCTCAAAGCATCTGACCACACCAAGATCGGTGTGATAAAATGCTTCCCCAATTTCCCAATGGCGCTATTTACATCCAGTGAAATCTAAGTCATAAAATGCTCGTAGCTTCCGGTTTCTTAGGCCATAGAGATGTTTGGAGCCACTCTGGTCTCTGATCAGCTCTATGGTCAGCTGGCTGAATCACCGGCTGCATTTTCAGGTTCCCTGTTGAGACAGGAGAGCCAGAGAAAAACACGGAAGACGGTGGGGGGGGGGGTATTCCCTCCCACGGCTTGTAAAAGCAGTCTAGAGGCTAATTAGCCGCTAGGATTGCTTTTACATGAAAGCCGACCGCTGGCTGAAAAGAATGATACCAAGATGATACCTAAACCTGCAGGCATCATTCTGGTATAACCACTCAAAGTTGTGAATGGCGTACCTGAAGACAAAAAAATGGTTAACAATAAAGCACAGTAAACGGTAAAGTATAAAAAATTGCATACCTGAAAAGCAAACATGATAAAACATAATAACAATAAAACATTGCAGAATAGAATACAGTAAAAAAGAGCAGAACAATAGAGAGAATAGAGAGAGAGAGAACAATAAAACGACAACTATTTTTTTTTATTTTATATATATATATATTTTTTTTTTTTACACTTTTTTTGTAACTAACTTTTATAACTGTAACCGGTTCCAGGTTCGGGTCTCTCAAAATGCGATGGCATCTTGGGAGACCCTGTGAAAGTATGCCTAGTCTGTGCAATGCTGTACCCTACGCTAATACTCAACTAGTGAATGGTAGCGTTCAAAACATTCACCAATGCAAAGACCAGGATTGTCAGGACAGGAGGGACAATAATAGCGGGTGTCACGCCTATATCCGCGCTTGCTGCAGACACAATATCTTTTTTGGGGGCGTTCGCTGGGTAGGGGTACTCGGGAGGACATAAAGAAAATGCCTCTCATGCAGCCGACTGCATTTGGTTGGGGATGTGAATGGGGGAAGTACGGGCGCTGCAGAAGCGGTGGGTTCCCAATTAGGATTGGCGAATGCAGTAGGAAGGGCACTATGGGCACGACGGGCCTGTGTTTGTCTTTTTGTCTTTTTGGTGGCAGCGGGACACTACTTGTGCTTGCCACCTCACCAGCTTGAACTGCACTTATGGGACTCGCCACGTCACCAAGTGTTACTGCAGTGCTGGTTTGACTACGACCAGGGTGTACTAGGCCGCTGGCGCTTGCCAGTTCACCAAAACGCTACCAAAAAATCTGTTGGCGATCGCAGGGATCAGGCCTGACTCTGCGAACGCTGCAGTTATGCGTTTTAGTCTTTTGTAAGCGACAGTGATCGATCGATACTGCACTTGGGTGGGCTGGGCCGGGCGGAGGGGCAAAACACAGGTGCTAGCAGGTATCTGGGCTGATCCCACTAACACTGCGTTTTTGGGAACCCTAAACTGCTGGGGACACTAGTATAGATCTGATCGGATCAGATATTGATCCGTTCAGATACTATACCACTAAGGGAGGTGTTCGGTGCGTGCGTGGGTGTTAGCGGTACTGGCGCTAACCTGACCCTGCCTGGGGCTGGTGCTTGCCAGTTCACCAAAATACTACCAAAAAAACTGTTAGCGATGGCAGGGATCAGGCCTGACTCTGCGAACGCTGCAGTTATGCGTTTAGTCTTTTGTAAGAAACAGTGATCGATCGATACTGCACTTGGGTGGTCTGGGCTGGGCGGAGGGGCAAAACGCAGGTGCTAGCAGGTATCTGGGCTGATCCCGCTAACACTGCGTTTTTGGGAACCCTAAACTGCTGGGGACGCTAGTATAGATCTGATCGGATCAGATATTGATGCGTTCAGATACTATACCACTAAGGGAGGTGTATGCTGCGTGCGTGGGTGTTAGCGGTACTGGCGCTAATCTGACGCTGCCTGGGGCGACGCATATCACCGCCCGGCGATCAGGGGGCTAAACCTTTATTCGGTAATAAACGGCGGGTGCACTGACACTATAAAAAATAAACAAACTAACCAGCGTCAACCGTAACGGTTATACGGTGATCAGTGGTGAAAGGGTTAACTAGGGGGCAATCAAGGGGTTAAAACATTTATTCGGTAGTATATGGGGGTCCCTGACGCTATAAAACGCTGACGGCGAACCTAAATATTTATGTCCCTAACTAGCGTCACCAGCGACACTAATACAGCGATCAGAAAAATGATCGCTTAGTGACACTGGTGACAGGGGGTGATCAAGGGGTTAAAACTTTATTAGGGGGGGTTAGGGGGGTACCCTAGACCTAAAGGGGGGTAACAGTATCTGTCCCAACACTGTAACTGTCACAAACTGACACTATGCAGCAATCAGAAAAAAAAAAAAAAACTGCTGGTGTCAGTTTGTGACAGGGGGGGGGGGGATCGGGGTGTTGTGTGCCTGGCATGTTCTACTGTGTGTGTGTGTTGGTGCACTCACATTGATGTCTTCTCTCCTCGGGCCGGAACGGAAATTACCGACCCGAGGGGAGATGACATCATTTCCTTTGCTGCTGTTTAGCATACAGCAGCAAAGGAATGATTCGATTGGCTGGCGGCGATCGCGAGGGGGGGGCCACGAACGGATGGTCTCCCCCTCACCACCCATCGCCGCTGGACAAACGACCACCGCCTCGGGCATCCGATCGGACCCCCCACCCGCGGAAGGCAAATCACGTACACTGTACGTGATTTTGCCTGTCCGTGCCACTTTGCCGACGTACATCGGCGTGAGGCGGTCGTCAAGTGGTTAAAATGACTGTCTGCACTGCAGTACATCTGATCTGACTTGTAGCAAAAAAAATTATATCATTGAACTGACTGATTAAAAATGATTTGAAATGGAATGTAATGGATTGCAAATTGCAAGCTATTTTTTTTTAGCTATTCTGTAGTATACAGTATAAAATTCATGCGCTTGCTGTTATTGAATGTGTCACTTTGACAGCGTAGTAAAAGTTATACAGTACTGACATGACAGCAAGCGCATGAATTTTTTAAACATGACAGTATGCAATATATATTATATTGCATACATAAGATATTATTAATAATTATATTTATTGCGTACTGTCATGTTCAAAAAATTCATGCGCTTGCTGTCATGTCAGTGTCGTATAACTTATAATACTACGGTGAGACAAAGTGACAAATTTTATTCAATGACAACAAGGCGCATGAAGTATACTATAGAATAGCACTATAGAATAGCTCAAAAAAATAAAATAGCATGCAATTGGCAATCCATTCCATTTCAAATGTATTCAGTTCAATTATATTTTTTGGTACAAGTCGGATTTACTGCAGTGCAGACATAACTACATTGCATGCCAAGAGCAGCACCATAAAAAAAAAAAAAAAAAAAAAGGATTGGTTAGTTTTTATTTTATTTTTTAAAGCTGCCTCCTGGGGTTTAGCTTTTAAATTGATTTAGTCTTTTTTACCCCCCCCTCAGATTTCACTCCCACTATAAATCATTCTATGATATTATTCTACGTTACCAGCAATGGTGGACTATGTCTGCAGTGTGGAAATAATTTAAAGTTTCTGATAAAGACCCCAAATTTGCAATCTGTACTCTTTGCTCAACAGAAATTTCAAGAGTGGGTACAGTGCCAAAGAATTTTTCAACAGGTTTGATACACCACCTGAAAACACGTCATCCAGTTCAGCATTCTGATTACAAGAAAACAGCACCACTTTCAAAAAGTGCCTTAGGCTTAACACCATCTGTGGCTACAGTGTTTGAAAAGGTTAAAAAATTATAGTTACGTACCGGTAACGTCTTTTCCTGTAGTCTTTCAGGGCAGCCACTATTGAGAGTAGGAAACACTGCGCCAGCCCATAAAACTCTCACTTCCCCTGCCAGACCTCAGTTTTTACAAGATCACCTCCGGTCAGCTGGGGGGACACAAGAACACATTAATAACATACCATTCAATATCATTATCATACTGCGTTCTGGTCTTTAATAAGACCCCCCCAAGCTTAGGGTGGGTAACTAGGGCTGTCCTGAAAGACTACAGGAAAAGACGTTAGCGGTACGCAACTTTAATTTTCCCTTTACGTCATTCAGGACAGCCACTATTGAGAGGACAATCGAGCACTTACCAGGGTGGGACTACAGCTTGCAGAACTTTTCGCCCAAAAGCCTGCTCACCTGCCGCCACCAGGTCCACTCTGTAATGTTTAACGAAAGTGGAGTAGGTGGACCATGTCGCTGCCTTGCATATTTGCTCTGGCGTTGCTCCAGCCTTCTCTGCCTGGGAAGTTGCCACGGCTCTGGTAGAGTGTGCCTTTATGCCCACAGGGATCTCTTTCCCTGCTAAAGAATATGCCTGCCCAATAGCTAATCTAAGCCATCTGGCAATTATGCGTCGAGACGCTCTTGAGTCCTTTTCTGGACCCGGAAAACAAAATAGAGAATCAGACTTTATTGTTTTAGTCACCTCTAGGTATTGTAGGATACACCTCCTTACATCTAGAAAATTAAATTTCAGTTCCCTTACTCCTGAAGGGTTGGGACAAAAAATTAAGGTAGGACTATTTCCTGGCTTCTGTGAAAGCCCGATGCCACTTTAGGCAAAAATGCTGGATCAGTCTTGAGGACTATCCTATCTGGCAAAATAACACAAAAAGGAGGTCTAATTGATAACGCCTCAATTTCACCGACTCTCCTGGCAGTTGTCACTGCTACTAAAAATGCTGTTTTTAAGGTCAATTCTTTTAACAAACATTTGTCCAAGGGCTCAAAAGGGAATTCCTGTTAGGCTCTGCAACACTAAAGATAGATCCCACCCGGGAAAGGGGGGACCTCGGATAGGTCTCTGTCTGGACAGTGCCCTAAAGAACCTGACCACCCATGGATTGGTGGCCAAAGATTTCTCCAAATAAGCACCGAGTGCTGACATCTGGCTTTTAAGGGTACCTACGGATAACCCTTTGTCTGCTCCACACTGTAGGAACTCCAAAACAGCTATGGGGCTCTGCACCGAGGAGTTTTCAGTGCACCACTTGTTGAAAAGGAGCCAGACCTTTTTATAAATCTGAAGCGTCTTTTCTACTGTTGAGGAGGGTGAAGATTAATTTCTGAGAAAATCCCTTAGATTTTAATATACTCTCAGTAGCCAGGCCGCTAATTTCCACTGGTGTACCTGTGGACAGAGGATTGGACCTTGTGAGAGAAGATTCTCCTGAGGTAGAAGGAATAGGGGCGGTTCCACTGCTAGCTGACTGAGAATTGAAAACCACGCCCTTTTCGGCCAATGTGGAGCTACTAGAATGAGGGAGGTGTTCTCTAGTTGGAACTTCCTCAGAACCGCCGGTAATAACACCGGAGGGGGGAAGGCATAGCATGTCTTGAAATACCAATTCTGTGTTAATGCGTCCACCCCCAGTGCTCCTTCTCGTGCATTTAGGGAGAAAAAACAGGGGGTTTTCGCATTGTCTCTTGAAGCGAAAAGATCCACTTCCGGGGGTCCCCATTTTTTTCGGATAGGAGATTGAAAACCTCCTGGTTGAGGGCCCAATCTCCCTCTCTCAGCCTCCTCCGGCTGAGAAAGTCCGCTATAACGTTCCTTTCTCCGCTCAGAAAAAACGCTGAGAGAGAGAGAGTGTTGGTCTCGGCCCAATTTAGGATGTCTGTTGCTAAGGACAGGAGACTTCCGCTTCTGGTGCCTCGCTGTTTGTTTATATAGGCTACGGTAGAAGAGTTGTCTGACCGTACCTGTATATGGTGGCCCTGAAGCTCTTTTTTGAAAAACCTGAGGGCCAGGCCGACCACCCTCAGCTCCTTCCAATTGGACGATCTTTTTAGTTCGTCTCCCCTCCATATGCCCTGCGCTAGAAGGGATCCCAGATGCGCCCCCCAGCCTTTGCCGCTTGCGTCCGTGGTTACTATCCGTAAAACTGGGATAAGAAACAGATGTCCCTGCGACAAGTTCGCTTCCTTCCTCCACCACCAAAGAGATCTCTTTAATTGATGGGGAACCTGTACTAAGGAGTCTAGATCCTTCTGACTGTGGTTCCGATACCCTTAGTACGTATGACTGCAGGGGACGAAAGTGTAATCCTGCCCACTGCACTGCTGGGAGAGTAGAGGTCAGCAGACCTAGCGTTGACATTAAGGACCTTTTGGACACCTGATGGTTGCACTGGAGAGATAAAACTGCTCTGTCCAGTTTTAGATTTTTTTCTCTTGGAAGAAAAACTTTCAAGAGTGTCAAATCTAGCAGGTATCCTAGGTACATAATGCGCTATGAAGGAATGAGACTTGACTAAGTTCAGGAGCCATCCCAATCCTGTCAGTACCTTTTTTGTCAGGTCGAGATCCCTGAGTAATTTTTCTGGGGATACTGCAAATAGGAGAAGGTCACCCAGATAGGCTATAACTGACACACCCTGCAGTCGCAGGAAGGCCATGGCCTCTGCCAGGATTTTGGTAAATATTCGGGGCGAGGAGGATAGCCCGAAAGGCAGGGCCTGGAATTGTAGGTGCAGTATTGCCCTGTCCAGGTTTATTGCTAAAACGGAGAAACCCCAGAGGTTTCTGCAATAGGGACGTGCAAATACGCGTCTCTGAGGTCCAGAGACACCATGAAAACAATTCTGCGGTAACAGAGCCCTGACTGTAAAAATTGACTCCATGCGTAATCTTTTGTAGCAAATTGACCTGTTCAAGAATCAATCTGAATTTTCCTGAGTTTTTTTTTTTACCATAAATACATGGGAATAAACCCCCTCTCCTTCCTCCCCCTTTGGTACTCTGCGAACTACGTTTTGTAGTTCTAACTCCTTCAGGGCGTCTAACAAGGCCTTGGTTTTTGTCGTGCAGCTGGAAAGCTGCGTGACAAGGAACCTTTGTGAGGGGGGCCTTGTGAATTCCAGGAGATACCCCCTTCTTACGATCCCTAGGATGAAGACGCTAGGTTAGTCTTTAGCCGAGCCAGCCTCAATATGCTCCTGAATCTGGAAAAGCCAGTGTTCTAAATTGCGAGCTACCACAGTAACAGCAATTTCTGGTTTTAAGTTACCGACTGTCGAGTCCAACATCTTTTTCAGTAGTGAGTCTATCCTTTTGTCCATGACGTCTGATAAGGCCCCCATATCCTCAAATGCCAGGTCTGTGTGCCTAGAGACCTGAGAGAAGGCCGCATCCAATTTGGGATTTTTATTCCAAATGGACGCTGGATCCTCTGAAAACGGAAATCTTCCCTTAAAGGGAATTAGAGAAAAAGGGCTTTCTTTCAGGATCCTGCCACTTTTTTTAATCGTCTCCACCAGAACCTCGTGTAGTGGGAAAACTTTTCTCTTTTGATCTCCTAAGCCCTTGTACATAAAGTGAGTGAGAGGGGTTTTTTATCCTCGTGTATACTGAGGGTCGTATATATTGCCCCTAGGAGGTCTTCCACCTCCTCTAGGGACAATTTATACCTGGAGATTTTCCAGGACTCCCCGTCCTGGTCCTCTCCCTCTGATTCCTCATGGGAGTCAGAAGTGCCACTGTCTGGTTACCTAAGCTCCACCCCGGAAGGGCCTGAAACCTCTTCTGCCGTAGCCATATTAGTGGATCTGGCAGGAGCAGAGCCCTGAGCATGAGGCGGGGTTGTGTCCTGCTGAATGGGATTAGGGGGAAGCTGAAATTTCTCAAAAAGCGTTTTAAAAAAGGATGAAAAAGTGGATGACAGCTCCTTTACAGAGGCTGCCAAGCCGGACTGCTGTTCAGAGTCCCTTTCCTTTACCAGGGAGTCTATGCATTCTTTACACAGAACCTTGGTCCAAGCTTCCCCTAAACTGTCCCTACAAGAGGCACATTTCTTTTTAGAGACATGAGTGGACTTTGTCTTTTCTGTGGATTTCTGAAATTACATACAGAAAACATTACATTCAGCGATTTAACGGAAACAACCCTGGGGATGTACCCGACCCACCTCCACCCCCTGACCACCCAGGGGGTCTATCCCCCCTCTAAGTAAGGAACCGTACATGGGGGGGGGGGGAACAATCCTAGGTAGAGAGGACCCCTCCCCAGGGAACTCTTACCTTCGGAAGGCTGGAGATAAAGTCCGTATGAGCTGCAGCATCTGCCTCAGACATGACTGCAGGTGGTTGCCCGTGTAGAGTCTCACACTGTCTGCACGTGTAAACCGACTCACTCCAGCCTGAGCCTGGCCCCCTATCAGCACCGCGACCCAGAACCGGAAGTCGTGGTTAAAGGTGGACGTCCGCCCTCCGCCAGAAATGACGCCGCCCGTCCTGTTCGTTCCAAACAAAAAATGCGGCCTGTACAGTGTACAGGGAGAGCAGAGTGTCTTCCTTGCTGCGGCCCTGTGGACGCGATAGGGGGCCCCCACAGCCTGATGCCACGCTTGACAAGGAAGGGGTGGCTGCTGTTTGCGGGTATGTACCGCCATCCAATGCTGGAAGCCCCTGCTCCCCTGGGAATGTTTTGAGAGAGGCCACAATCTCCCTGACTATCAGCCTGGTTCTCTGCACAGTGTCTCCCCTCCGGAGGAAACACTATTAACTGAGGTCTGGCAGGGGAAGTGAGAGTTTTATGGGCTGGCGCAGTGTTTTCTACAGGAAGAGGAGACTATCTCTCAATAGTGGCTGTCCTGAATGACGTAACGGGAAAATATGTAAGTGACCGTCCCAAAGCTCATGCCATTACAGCTAAAATTATGGAATTTATTGCATTAGACGACCAGCCATTCTCTATTGTGGAGGACATTGGATTCCGTAGGCTCATGCAACATATTGAGCTATATACTCACTACCAAACAGACGCTGCTTTGCAGATACCAGTCTACATGAATTGTTTAGCAGTGTTAGAAAACACGTTCAGGAGCTCATGACATCATAGCAATCAGTTTTACTACGGACCTTTGGAGTTCAGATGTCAGTCCAACGAGCATGCTCAGCCTGACAGCGCAGTGGATAGATGACAAATTTCAATTGCAAAACATCCTACTTAACGCACGTGAGTTTGTTGGATCACATACTGCAGCAGCAATATCTGATGCTTTAAAAACCATGCTTTACACTTGGCACATTCAGAAGTCTAAAGTGCATTTGATTGTCTGAGATAATGCTTGGAACATGGCAAAGGCAATGGAGGACAGTGAACTTCAAAGCATTCCGTGCATGGCACGTACGCTACAATTGGCTGTGAATGAAGGATTGCTGAGTCAGCGCACCATATCTGACATCGTATCAAAAGGAAGAAAAATTGTGGGTCACTTTAAGCATTCTCCACTTGCTTATTCCAGATCACAAGCTTTGCAGATGCAGTTTGGAATGGCACCGAAACGACTGCAGCAAGATGTAGCCACTCATTGGAACAGCACCTACTATATGCTACAAAGTCTTTTTGAACAAAAGCTTTTTTTAGTTGCATACATTGCAGATTACGAGCTGCCAGCAACACTGAGTGCACATCAGTGGACGTTAGTTGAAAATAGTTTGTCTCTTCTATCTCCATTTGAACAGTTAACAAAAGAAAGAAGCTCAGCTAATGCTTCCATTGCTGAAGTTATCGCCTTGATTGCTGCACTGAAGCGTCTGATTTAAAAAAAAGAGGTAGAAACAGACCATGGCGTAAAAACGGCTAAAAACCACTCTACTGGAGGCCGTAACCAACCGGTTTCAAGACAGAGTCCAACCCTCTGTACTGCATTGCAACAGTTCTAGATCCTCGATTTAAAGAGCATTACTTTAATGTGGAGAAAAAGCAGCGTGCACGGGAAATGATACTGGCACAAATGGAGGTGGTGGAAGCATCTAGTGAAGGAGTTTCGAGGTGTCGCACAGAGGAAAGTGAGAAACGGTTGCATACAAGTGAAGAGGGACACACTCCCTCCATATCTGATATGTTTGAAGAAATTTTACACGAATGCACCCCAATCCATAGCGGTGCCACAACAAGTGCAGCTACCCAACTGCTACCCTATTTAGCTGAACAGCCTATTGCCAGAAGCGACAATCCACTTGAGTACTGGAGCATCAACAAAGAACGTTTTTCCTTGCTTGCACAGATTGCACGCAGATATTTATCTGCCCCAAGCACCAGTACAGAGAGTGAGAGACTATTCAGTCTAGCATCTCATTCTTGATGAGAAGAGAAACCGTCTCTCCTGTGAGAAAGCTGAACAGCTTTTGTTCCTAAAGCGAAATCTGCCACTTTTACTGAAATAGATTTAAAAATCCGTAGCATAGACCAATTCATTTACCATGTTGAACATAGTAACTTAATTGGTATTGGACTGTGCTATTGGAGAATTGGAACATACAACATAGTATGACTGACTACCTAGTATGTTCCAATTGTCTAGTTGTGCCATTTGTTGGTTGTTCATTTTAGTTCTTCTACAGTTTTTTGCACTTCAATTTAAGAGAAAACTCCAGCTTTTGAACTACTGTACCATAGTTTGTTGCTGTTAGGCTTAAGTTAAACTATGTCTCTCCCTAAGCCGTCAGCCCGCTGCATGTGCAAATGCAAAACTGTATGTTCTGTATCTATCTACATACTACAGTACTATACTGGACTGTGTTCCAGGTATGGGCGGTGACTTCCATAAACAGACTAGTCTACATTGCTTGCTGTGATTGGCTGAGCACCGCTGCTGTAGACTAGTCTGTATTCCACTTCCAGGATGTCTCCGCCCATACCCGGGGCCGGAACACAGTGCGGTCTACTGTATAACTAGTATGTATCTAACCCGCAGCTACATACATACACTTTTATATCGCACATCCAGCCTCTGACACCTTAGGGAGAGAACTTGGGGGGGGGGGGAGAAACAAACTACTAGTTCTAAGTTGAAAGAAAATAATAAAATAAAAATGTTATAGCATAGCAGATAGCACTGTACTATGTTATATTTACAGAAACTGTGAAACAGAATAACGGCCTTCTGCCATATTTCTGTTATGGTTAGTTGAGAGAGTTGTTCTTTAAAGTACTACTTACATGTATAGTTTGTTCTGTTGTTGGGTCAAACTACATCATTGTCTCTCCCCAAGCTGTCAGCCCGCTGCATGTGCAAAACTGTATATTCTGTATCTGTCTACATACTTGAGTACTGCACTGTGTTCCGGGTATGGGCGGTGACTTTTATAAACACAGACTAGTCTACATTGCTTGCTGTGATTGGCTAAGCACCGCTGCTGTAGACTAGTCTGTGTTCCAGGATGTCTCCGCCCATACCCAGAACACAGTGCGGTCTACTGTTTGACCATGTATGTAACCCGCAGCTACATAAATACACTTATCGCACATCCAGCCGCTGAAAACTTATGGAAAGAGAACTGAATTACTAGTTCTGATGCAAGTTGGAAATTAATAAAATATAAAAAAGCCATTCTTTGGCATTTTTATATTATATTAATATTAAATAATAATTATATATTATTTATTTTATGCCGGTTTTATTTGGTAGGGTGGTGCAATGTGCACTGACTGCAGTCTTATTTTATTTTAATCTTCTGTGTCCACTGTCTAATTTTATGTGGGTTACTTATTAAAGTACTTTTGGACATTACTGGATTGTAGTATTCTTTTCTTCATAAAATTAATGATTAAGTTGAATATAAATAATACAACGAATACGAATGTAACACAATTTTGTATATCCAATAATTTTTTTGGGTAATAGATAAAAAAAAAAATAGCCTATTCTGGTTTCGGTGCTGTTTCGGCGCTGTTTCGGCATCGGTTTTCGAGATCAAGGAAGATTTTCAGTATCCGTTTCAGCCACAAAAAACCCATTTGATGCATCCCTAAGTGAGAGGTGCTGGAGATTGTTTGCCGTGGATCTGTTCGGTATTAAGCCGGACTGGTCTGGATGTACTAATTTAGACACCACCTTTGAGAGTCTCATGGCAAGGACTTTAGTAAGGAGTTTTAAATCCGTATTTAGCAGCGAGATAGGTCTGTAGGACTCAGGTTTATCAGATTCTTTCCCAGGTTTTAAAATAACTACCACTACTGCTTCATACATGGATCTCGGCAAGGAGTTAAATGCCTCTATTAGTGTATGGAGTAGTTCTATGGGTAGTCCATCACCTGGGGCCTTTGAGTTTGGGAAGGAGGCTAGTGCGAGTTGCAGCTCCTCAAGAGTAAGAGGGGTATTCAAGAGTTTCCTGAAGCTGGGGCAGAGCGATAGAGTCTAGGAATTGTGTTAATTCATCTGCAGGGTAAGACACCTTAGAGGAGTACAAGTCCTGATAGGAGGAAAACTCCTTCAATATGGAGGTTGTATCAGTGACGATGATGCTGCAATACTATGTATCACTTGAGGTGGTTGTTGTGACCTGGCTATCATGTGGCCACTTTTTTCTCCCTCTTCAAAATATGTTTGGGAGGTAAAAAATATTTTGTCAGCTTGCTGTAGATGTATAGTGTGGTGGAGTTTGTGCGTCTGTCCATTGCCGCTCATGTTCAAGCGTGGGAGATCGCAGAAACAATTCCTCCACCGCCTGACTGGCATCCCTTACATAGTTAGTCAGGTTGAAAAAAGACACAAGTCCATCCAGTTCAACCATAAAAAAATAAAATATCGTACAATCCAATATACCCAATACTATACCCACAGTTGATCCAGAGGAAGGCAAAAAAACCCCAGCAGAGCATGCTCCAATTTGCTACAGCAGGGGAAAAAATTCCTTCCTGATCCCCCAAGAGGCAATCGGATTTTCCCTGGATCAACTTTACCTATAAATGTCAGTACCCAGTTATATTATGTACATTTAGGAAAGTATCCAGTATTCCGTATTTGGAGATGAAATCTCTTTTCCTCCAGTCGTAAAGAGTGCCCCCTTGTCCTCTGTGTTGACCGTAAAGTGAACTCAACACCAAGTTCACTATATGGACCCCTTATATATTTGACATGTTGATCATATCCCCCTTATTCTCAAGAGTGAACAAATTCAGTTCCTCTAATCTTTCCTAATAGCTGAGCTCCCCCATGCCTCTTATCAGTTTGGTTGCCCTTCTCTGCACTTTCTCCAGTTCCCCGATATCCTTTTTGAGAACTGGTGCCCAAAGCTGAACTGCATATTCCAGATGAGGTCTTACTAAGGATTTGAACAGGGGCAAAATGAAATCTCTCTCTCCGGAGTCCATACCTCTCTTAATACAAGAAAGGACTTTGCTCGCTTTGGAAACCGCAGCTTGGCATTGCATGCTATTATTAAGCTTATGATCTACCAAAACCCCCAGATCCTTCACTACAGATTCCCCCAGTTGTACTCCCCCTAGTATGTATGATGCATGCATATTCTTAGCCCCCAAGTGCATAACTTTACATTTCTCAACATTAAACCTCATCTGTCACATAGATGCCCAATTAGACAGAGCATTGAGGTCAGCTTGTAAATTGGAGACATCCTGTAAGGACGTTATTCCACTACATAACTTCTTGTCATCTGCAAAGACAGAAATGTTACTTTTGATCCCAGACCCAATATCATTTATAAAGATATTAAAGAGTAAGGGTCCCAGCACTGAACCTTGGGGCACACCACTGATAACCTTAGACCATTCAGAGTAAGAATCATTAACCACTACTCTCTGAATTCTGCCTTTAGCCAGTTTTCTATCCATTTAGAAACTGATATTTCCAAGCCTGTAGACTTTAACTTACACATGAGCCGTGTGTGCGGAACTGTATCAAACGCTTTTGCAAAATCCAAGTAAACCACGTCCACAGACACCCCTCTGTCCAAGGTTTTACTTACCTCTTCATAAAAAGAAATCAGGTTTGTCTGACAACTTCTGTCTTTCATGAACCCATGCTGTCTGTTGCTTAAAATGTTTTTTTCCAGCAAGAACTCGTCTATGTGGTCTTTTATTAAATGCTCCAGTATCTTCCCGACTATAGAAGTTAAACTAACAGGTCTATAGTTACTTGGTAAAGACTTTGATCGCTTTTTAAATATAGGCACCACGTTTGCCCTGCGCCAATCCAGTGCTACTATTCCCGTCATTAATGAGTCCCTAAAAATTAGATACAATGGCTTTGAAATTACAGAGCTCAATTCTTTTAGGATCCGTGGGTGGATGCCATCAGGTCCAGGTGCTTTATCCACCTTTATTCTGTCTAAATATTTCTGGACCATATCCCTTGTGAGCCATTGTGGATCATTGGGGGCTGTGTCAATACCACCCCCATTATGGACATGAGCTTCCCCATGCTCTTTTGTATACACAGAGCTGAAGAAATTATTTAATAAATTAGCCTTCTCCTTGTCCCCAGTCACCCACTCTAAATTATTTTGTAAAGGGCCTACATGCTCAGACCTGACCTTTTTACTATTAATATATTTGAAGAATTTTTTGGGGTTTGTCCTATTTTTTGCGATCTGTCGTTCACTTTGAATTTTTGCACCCTTGATTTCCTTTTTACATATTCTGTTAAATTCTTTGTAGCATTTAAACGACATTAGTGTTCCTTCATTTTTATATTTTTTAAAAGCTCTTTTCTTATTGTTTATAGCTTTTGTAACTTTGACCGTGAGCCACATAGGTTTTATTTTTAGCCTTTAAAAATTATTGCCCATGGGAATATACTTTGCAGTGAGGTCCCAAACAGTCTTTTTGAAGAATTCCCATTTCTGTTCTGTGTTTATCGCTGCCAATATTCCCTCAAAGTCTAAGTCCTCGAGAGCAGCCCTCATCCTTGGAAAATTTGCTCTCTTGAAGTTAAGTGTTTTTATCTTTCCCGTATGCATTTCTTGTTTACAGCTAACATCAAATAAGAACGGGGAATCCTAGTAGACAAGTGAAAAGGGAAGAAAGGGCGCACCAGCCTTGTGCATTATCTTTTATAAAAATATTTATTGAATAAAATGGTAAAAAGGAAATAACTCACAAGCAATCATAGAAGGCACAACGTGAAAATGCACCGACTGACAGCATGCGATCTAGGATGAGCGATACCTTCCAAGGGTCGTGGAGGAACGCACAAGCATCACTACCAGCTGACGTGCTTCGAAGGGGACATCCCTTCTTCATCAGAGCTTAGCCTAAGCCTTAGCTGGTGCGCCCCTTCTTCCCTTTTCTCTCGAACCCTGGAGGAGCTTCAGAGTTCCACAGCAGAGACTGGAGTATCTGTACATAGGACAACAATAAGCCTCCATAGAGTTGGGCTTTATGGCAGAGTGGCCGGAAGAAAGCCATTACTTTAAGCAAAAAATAAAAAATTGCACGTTTTGAGTTTGCGAAAAAAGGCATGTGGGAGACTCCCAAAATGTATGGAGGAAGGTGCTCTGGTCTGAAGAAACTAAAATTGAACTTTTTTGCCAAAGAAAACGCTATGTCTGGCGCAAATCCAACACATCACATCACCTAAAGAACACCATCTCCACAGTGAAACATGGTGGTGGCAGCATCATGCTGTGGGGGTGTTTTTCAGCAGTCGGGACTGGGAAACTGGTCAGAGTTGAGGGAAAGATGGTGCTAAATACAGGGATATTCTTGAGCAAAACCTGTACCACTCTGTGTGTGATTTGAGGCAAGGACAGAGGTTCACCTTCCAGCAGGACAATGACCTCAAACACACTGCTAAAGCAACACTTGAGCGGTTTAAGGGGAAAAATGTGAATGTGTTGGAATGGCCTAGTCAAAGCCCAGACCTCAATCCAATAGAAAATCTGTGGTCAGACTTAAAGATTGCTGTAAACAAGCACAAACCATCCAACTTGAAGGAGCTGGAGCAGTTTTGGAAGGAGGAATGGGCAAAAATCCCAGTAGTAAGCTCATAGGAGACTTATCCAAAGCAAAAGGTGGCGATAGCCGCAAAAGGTGGCGATAGCCGCAAAAGGTGGCGATAGCCGCAAAAGGTGGCGATAGCCGCAAAAGGTGGCTCTACAAAGTATTGACTTTAGGGGGGTAAATAGTTATGCACATTGACGTTTTCTGTTATTTTGTTCTATTTGTTGTTTGTTCCACAATAAAAAAAAAAAAATCTTCAAAGTTGTGGGCATGTTCTGTAAACTAAATTATGCAAATCCTCAAACAATCCATGTTAAATTCCAGGTTGTGAGGCAACAAAGCACGAAAAATGCCAAGGGGGTGAATACTTTTGCAAGGCACTGTATGTGCAAATGTTTAATATTTTTTGCTAAAAATACCCTAAAATTATTAGCAGATACAAACAGCAAATTTTACTGCTCCATTCCAGATATATATATATATAAATAAAAAAAATAAAAAAAAATAAAAAAAAAATATTATATATATATATATATATATATATATATATATATATATATATATATATATATATATATATATATATATATATAAGCTTAACCTGTGTTGAGTTAAAGCGATATTAAAGCCTTTATTAAAAAAAAAAAAAATCATATTATACTTGCCTGATCTGTGCAATGGTTTTGCACGAGTCCTCTGAGAGGCAAGGCTCTTGTGGTCATTTCTGGATCGAGAGGGGGCTCAGGTATTAGGGGGAGCTTGGGGGGGGGCTGCTGTACACAGGTATTTTAGATGACAGCAAGGGCAGGTGGAGGGGCGGGAGACGTAGCAGCGTAGAAGCAGCGATGGGGGTCACATTTTAGGTGAAGCGCTCTGATCAGTGGCTTATAAGCCACTGATCAGACCTATCAGTTTTTCCAGCAGCATTTGCTGAACAATTCTGCTTCAAGTTTATGGTCACTGAAGTTACCATGAGCTTATAGCAGAGGAATGCGGGTCCGTATGATGTACGGACCTGGCCAGCTAAAAGCAGTGCTGTAGGTCTGTACGCTGTACAGTGAAAGGGTTAAAACTAATGTTTTACACTTAGGGCTTTACATCTGTGCACCTCTCCATGGTTACCTCTCAAATGATAGTGATCAAAACATTTTATTGGGCTTAGAATCAGCACTAGGCTGTTGATGACCAGAAAAGGTTTGTCTGAATAATCCCAGTTTTATCTGCAACACTTTGCTGGACACAGAGTGTGGTATAATGCATTTGGGATGAGCTCATATGTAACACCAGTAAATAGAAAAATTCACCCTGTGCAGCAGTTCCACGATCCGACATCTGCAGTCAACTAACATTTTAGGAAGCTTTGCCACAGCATGTGGTCGCTGTTAATTTAATGTGTTATTGAACAAGGGTTTTTCTAACACATGGTTCTGTTATTCTATTCAGTATGTAAATAAACTGCAGAGGAAAAAAAAAAGGCATCCCATGGAACTGCAAGTTATACTCACCATCTTATTTCCTCCTCTGATAAAAATTGTCACAGCTCTTGAATTTTTACATTGTTCTATAACAAGCATTTTATCTTTTGTTGTTCCAAAGGAGATTTCTTTAACTATACCAGCAAATCCAAGCTTCTCAGCTGTTAATTCACAGAATCGTGGAACAATACGACCTCCAGTGGCAATAGCTATTAACTGAAAAGGAAACACATCAAAATTAACAAATGGTTTTATTCTAAAGTCAGTGCTGAATTTAGTTATAGATTACACTTCTTACCTCTATTTCAGGACCACCAACCCAGCGAACTGCAGGTAGCTCATTTTGTAACAATAAATGGTTTGCTTCATCATCAAAACCCCACTGACATATGGCTAGATTTGCACCAGTGTCTTTTATCTACAAAAGGTGGAGTGGGGAAAAAGAAATTTAGACTGGAGTTAGTGTTATTATTACAGGTTAGACAGCACCAAATATGCATAGGCAAAACAATGTTAGCAAAGGGCCTTAGTGTAGCAACATTACCTGGCTGCAACACTGCGCAGACACTGAAGCATAAGCATGACACAAAAGGGATTGATTTACTAAAACTAGACTGAAAAATCTGGTGCAGCTGTACATGGTAGCCAAATTGCTTTTAAATTCAGCTTGTTAAATTAAAGAAAAAAGGAGAACATTGGGACTTTAAATGAGACAGTGACCAAGTAAGGTCAATTGCCTCCATCCCTATGTAAATGAGAAAAGGGGGCAAGGAATTGAGACTTTAAAGCACGCAGGTGTAGAAGTTATTAATAATCTCCAATAAATCTGAACTTCTACACCTGCATGCTTAATTTAAAGTCCCAATTCCTTGTTCAATTAAAGATCTACCTTTTCCTCCCCAAAACAGATGCATGGTGCATGTAAATCAATTACAACCCCAGGATCAGTTTGTGTATATCTTACCCCCTTTAGCTGTAGCAGTTGTCTGATGCCACTCCTCCTGGGTGAATTTCAAAGTTTTCTGACTGGCGGTTTCCTTTTTCCCATCCTGATACTATTTGTAGTCAGAGTCTTTACTTGAAAATGTGATAGTCCTAACTACCAAGACCTGAGGTGTGCCTTGGCCTGGCTGGTCAGTATGCCTAAAATAGGGCATACCCTGAATAAGTATGAAATGAAAATGAAATGATGAAAGAGAGTGTGGGGGTGGGGGGTGGGTGGGAACCCAGAATGAGCCAACAAGGATCTGATGGAGGAGGGATATATAGCCCTCAGACTCCTACAAATGCAGGCTAGCCTGCGGCCAGCCTTCTAACTTGTAGTCAGAGTCTTCACTTGGAAATGCGATAGTCCTAACTACCAAGACCTGAGGTGTTCCTTGGCCTGGCTGGTCAGTATGCCTAAAAGAGGGACACAAAGTAGGTGTGATGTGAAATTAAAATGAAGGGTCAGCAATAGTGGTGCAACGAATCGTCACCGATCCGTGATCCGAACGGGTCAACTTGTTCGGATCGGCACACCACGCGCTCCGCTGCCTCTGCCTTAGGAAAAGCCTTTGGCTTCGCCCTAGCTCCGGAGCGGCGGCCATCTTGAAATACCCGGCGGCGGCGAGCTGCGCGCTGACGTCATCACCCCTCTGGCTGGTAACATATTCGGCGACCCATCGCAGGTTGCTACGGAAGCAATGTCCTGTCGCCGCCATCTTGCTACACCCCACACTCGTCTACACTAAGGATACACTAAGAAGGGGGAAAGCGGACATGTTACACCCACCGGAGTTTTGCATTTTACATTTATAACAGTAAAGTCAGTTTATATAGTGAAATACAGGACTTACAACTCCGTCTGACTACTTAGATCTTGAATTTTAAAAGCAGCGTCAGCCCTGCTCATCCCACAGGTTTGCTAATCTGACAGAAGTTTGCTGCTTTTAAAATTCAGCATCTAAGCAGTCAGAGTTCTAAGTACTGTATTTCACTATATAAACTGACTTTACTGTTATAATTACACGTAAAATGCAAAACTCTTGTGGGTGTAACATGTCGGCTTTCCCCCTTCTTAGTGTATCCTTAGTGTGGACGAGTGTGGGGTGTAGCAAGATGGCGGCGACGGAACGTCACTTCCGTAGCAAACTGCGATGGGTCGCCGAATATGTCGTTACACTGGCTTCTATTCTGGTAAGGCAAGACTAAACACTGGTCTTCCTATACTGTATACAGTGGGGGAGATGACGTAGATATTACAGTGAGTGGGGGAGATGACGTAGATATTACAGTGAGTGGGGGAGATGACGTAGATATTACAGTGAGTGGGGGAGATGACGTAGATATTACAGTGAGTGGGGGAGATGTCTATTACAGTGGGGGAGATGTCTATTACAGTGGGGGAGATGTCTATTACAGTGGGGGAGATGTCTATTACAGTGAGTGGGGGAGATGACGTAGATATTACAGTGAGTGGGGGAGATGTCTATTACAGTGGGGGAGATGTCTATTACAGTGAGTGGGGGAGATGGTGGATACTACAGTGAGTGGGGGAGATTGTGGCTACTACAGTGAGTGGGGGACATTGTGGCTACTACAGTGAGTGGGGGACATTGTGGCTACTACAGTGAGTGGGGGACATTGTGGCTACTACAGTGAGTGGGGGACATTGTGGCTACTACAGTGAGTGGGGGACATTGTGGCTACTACAGTGAGTGGGGGACATTGTGGCTACTACAGTGAGTGGGGGACATTGTGGCTACTACAGTGAGTGGGGGACATTGTGGCTACTACAGTGAGTGGGGGACATTGTGGCTACTACAGTGAGTGGGGGACATTGTGGCTACTACAGTGAGTGGGGGACATTGTGGCTACTACAGTGAGTGGGGGACATTGTGGCTACTACAGTGAGTGGGGGACATTGTGGCTACTACAGTGAGTGGGGGACATTGTGGCTACTACAGTGAGTGGGGGACATTGTGGCTACTACAGTGAGTGGGGGACATTGTGGCTACTACAGTGAGTGGGGGACATTGTGGCTACTACAGTGAGTGGGGGACATTGTGGCTACTACAGTGAGTGGGGGACATTGTGGCTACTACAGTGAGTGGGGGACATTGTGGCTACTACAGTGAGTGGGGGACATTGTGGCTACTACAGTGAGTGGGGGACATTGTGGCTACTACAGTGAGTGGGGGACATTGTGGCTACTACAGTGAGTGGGGGACATTGTGGCTACTACAGTGAGTGGGGGACATTGTGGCTACTACAGTGAGTGGGGGACATTGTGGCTACTACAGTGAGTGGGGGACATTGTGGCTACTACAGTGAGTGGGGGACATTGTGGCTACTACAGTGAGTGGGGGACATTGTGGCTACTACAGTGAGTGGGGGACATTGTGGCTACTACAGTGAGTGGGGGACATTGTGGCTACTACAGTGAGTGGGGGACATTGTGGCTACTACAGTGAGTGGGGGACATTGTGGCTACTACAGTGAGTGGGGGACATTGTGGCTACTACAGTGAGTGGGGGACATTGTGGCTACTACAGTGAGTGGGGGACATTGTGGCTACTACAGTGAGTGGGGGACATTGTGGCTACTACAGTGAGTGGGGGACATTGTGGCTACTACAGTGAGTGGGGGACATTGTGGCTACTACAGTGAGTGGGGGACATTGTGGCTACTACAGTGAGTGGGGGACATTGTGGCTACTACAGTGAGTGGGGGAGATTGTGGCTACTACAGTGAGTGGGGGAGATTGTGGCTACTACAGTGAGTGGGGGAGATTGTGGCTACTACAGTGAGTGGGGGAGATTGTGGCTACTACAGTGAGTGGGGGAGATTGTGGCTACTACAGTGAGTGGGGGAGATTGTGGCTACTACAGTGAGTGGGGGAGATTGTGGCTACTACAGTGAGTGGGGGAGATTGTGGCTACTACAGTGAGTGGGGGAGATTGTGGCTACTACAGTGAGTGGGGGACATTGTGGCTACTACAGTGAGTGGGGGACATTGTGGCTACTACAGTGAGTGGGGGAGATTGTGGCTACTACAGTGAGTGGGGGAGATTGTGGCTACTACAGTGAGTGGGGGAGATTGTGGCTACTACAGTGAGTGGGGGAGATTGTGGCTACTACAGTGAGTGGGGGAGATTGTGGCTACTACAGTGAGTGGGGGAGATTGTGGCTACTACAGTGAGTGGGGGAGATTGTGGCTACTACAGTGAGTGGGGGAGATTGTGGCTACTACAGTGAGTGGGGGAGATTGTGGCTACTACAGTGAGTGGGGGAGATTGTGGCTACTACAGTGAGTGGGGGAGATTGTGGCTACTACAGTGAGTGGGGGAGATTGTGGCTACTACAGTGAGTGGGGGAGATTGTGGCTACTACAGTGAGTGGGGGAGATTGTGGCTACTACAGTGAGTGGGGGAGATTGTGGCTACTACAGTGAGTGGGGGAGATTGTGGCTACTACAGTGAGTGGGGGAGATTGTGGCTACTACAGTGAGTGGGGGAGATTGTGGCTACTACAGTGAGTGGGGGAGATTGTGGCTACTACAGTGAGTGGGGGAGATTGTGGCTACTACAGTGAGTGGGGGAGATTGTGGCTACTACAGTGAGTGGGGGAGATTGTGGCTACTACAGTGAGTGGGGGAGATTGTGGCTACTACAGTGAGTGGGGGAGATTGTGGCTACTACAGTGAGTGGGGGAGATTGTGGCTACTACAGTGAGTGGGGGAGATTGTGGCTACTACAGTGAGTGGGGGAGATTGTGGCTACTACAGTGAGTGGGGGAGATTGTGGCTACTACAGTGAGTGGGGGAGATTGTGGCTACTACAGTGAGTGGGGGAGATTGTGGCTACTACAGTGAGTGGGGGAGATTGTGGCTACTACAGTGAGTGGGGGAGATTGTGGCTACTACAGTGAGTGGGGGAGATTGTGGCTATTACAGTGAGTGGGGGAGATTGTGGCTATTACAGTGAGTGGGGGAGATTGTGGCTATTACAGTGAGTGGGGGAGATTGTGGCTATTACAGTGAGTGGGGGAGATTGTGGCTATTACAGTGAGTGGGGGAGACTGTGGCTATTACAGTCAGTGGGGGAGACTGTGGCTATTACAGTGGGGGAGACTGTGGCTATTACAGTGGGGGAGACTGTGGCTATTACTGTGGGGAGATTTTTTTTGCGGATCCGAAAAATGATCGGATCTGTGACTGATCCGAGGAACGTTCCGAACCGTGAGTTTTTAGATCCGTTGCACCCCTAGCCAGCAACAACCATCAGTCCAGAAAATAGCGAATGCCCGGATGACTATGAAAAGGGGGTTGCGTAACTGTTAAACAGGAGGATCTCCAGCACCCCAAGAACCTGATAAAAGGGACCCCCTGTCGAGATCTACTAAGTTGCCTCCGATCCTGACGAATATCCAGAAAGGGGTAAAGGACATGAGCCCGATTGGAAAGAAACCTGGACATGAGAATGAACTGTAGTAGTGAGAGGACGCATGGGGAAAAAGGAAGAAAGCACTGACCAGAGGAATATTGTAGAGGACATGTATTTGAATCTGACACTGTACTGTGGTATGGTAATAAGACCACCAACCCCTGGCTGACCATCTATTCTAATTATGGGGAAATGTAAGTGAAGTAAAAGGGGGACTGCCTAGAACACTAAATGGGAACCGCGCCAAGGTTAGGAGACAGGAGTCTGACACCACGGAACCTAGCTGTTCACTGGGAGCCGTGCCAGAGCATCCCTGAGGGTGAGCTGCAAAAAAGGAGGACAGACTGACAGACGTTTGTGGGGGCCTGATATGCTGGTCACCTGAAGGATATCAGATAGTATTGGCGGATGAGGCAATATGCAGCGAAAGCCAGAGACATAACCTAAGAACCTTGCCACCCTTGGTAGAAGCCCACAGAGAACTCTGAATTAAGAACCATAGGCCAGGCCGATCACCCATGACCAGGCTTGCCCCCAGTTCCACATGCCACTGTGAAGAAAATCCAACATCTCCTGCTGGCGCCCTGAGAAGAGCAGGAGCCAGGGTGGCAGCTGGCACTTCCGTACTAGTCGAGCGGGCTATGAACCGCTCCCTCCATTCTAACAATGTAGCATGGACGCTGAGAGCGCATTAAGTACCACATGAATCTGGGTTGAAGAATCATGCATGGAAACATGTACTGCGCAGGTGGATGGAAGAGGTTGGGATGGAATTTGGAATAACAACCTATGAAAGTAATGCGCGCGCCCCCCCCTCCCCCCCCAGCAGAGGCCGGGAAAGTGGTACATCAGTGATAAAACCCAGCCATGAGTTTGGTAAAGGCCCACCCCTTAATGATGGGGTGCTGCCATGCACTGAACCCCCATGCGGCGTTGAGCGATGAATGCGCATTGTCGCTGCCGAAACACGCGACCTGCTCTGAACCAAGGAAACACACATTAGAGGAACAGAAACAACAACAACCCTACGTACCTGACAACTATGAGGATGTAGGTGCAGAAATGACAAGACCAACAGCGCGTGAATGTGAACCTAATGACACCACCACCCTAGTGTATGCAGTGAACGAGCCCGAGCAACCTGTAGCGCCAAGACAGGTAATTAAAAACGAACACGCAGGGCTGAGGTACCCACAGACCGTGGTGGGTGGTAGTAAAGGTGTAACGGTGAACGTGCATGTGTGATGTATTACCACATTACGGACGAGAAGATTGTGGGACGATAATTAAAACGAAACAGCCCGTACGGATCCGAAGACGTGACAGATCCTGGATGTGAGCACTAGCCAACAGAAATGCTACGAACGAAATGCAACAGGAATACTATGAACGAAATGCTACGACAGAAAAACAGACAGGTAGCAAACTGAAACCCCCCAGGGCTAGTGAACCCACAGACCGTGGTGGGTAGACATACAAGCGTAATGAAATGAACGTGCAGTGGAAGATGAATGGTATATGGGCGAGGAGATTGCGGTGAACATTCATTAAACGAAACCTCAGCCCATATGGATCTGTAGACGTGACAGATCATGAGATGTGAGCACTGCTAACTAACCCAGGTGAACGAAGAACACTGAACGAAAAAGGCGCGATGACATGAAACAACGAAGATGAAATGGCTATTGGTGTAAGCCGTGGCTGTACGGCACCGTCAAGCTATGACAGAACATGCTGGACATGACCGCTATGACAGAAACGCAGACCATGCTGACAAGAACCGCTTATGACAGAACATGCTTTAACAGGACCACTGGCTAGACCCGCTCTGCCTGTACCATGCAATGACTGGACCACGCTGTGACCACACCAGCTATGACAAAACACGCGGCGACTGGGACACTGACTGAACACCTGTGACAGTGCCTGTGACAGTGCCCGCTTACAGCGATACGCTAAGAAAGCCCTCCAACAGAACACGCTGTACAGGAATGCTCCAACTTGACATGCTGAGACCGACCACACTAGGACAGCACCCACTGTGACAGAACACAACTGAAAAAACGCAGAGACTGAAAACGCAGAGACAAAACGCCATGGCTGAAAGCTGTTAAACTCTGCGACTGAAACGCTATGACCGAAATCCTATGACTGAAACCGCTATGACAGAACCTGCTAAGCGGAACCGTTGTGACAGGACCGCTGGCTGTTGTGACAACCTACTATGGCAGACCTGTGTACAGAACCGCTGCAACAGAACATGCTGTGACCTAACATACTATGACAGGAACACGGGCAAGGAAACGGGAACCGACCACAGTAGTGGAGCTGAACCCACCAACCAGCTCCCCTTACTAGTACTGCCCCTACAGCTTGCAGGAAGGCATAGCACAAACAGACCTCACGAAGTGCTGACCAATGAACCTGCTGGTCAGCACACCCTCCCCCCTGGATGATCATGGAAGCTACCAAACCTGAGGATATGTGTTCAAGAGCTGCAATTAGCAGCCTAGCCCAAGCATGGGGAGGCCATACGCTAGCAGACAGTTACCCCAGGAAACTTACCAAAAGCTTGAAGGCGAAAAACAAAACGGTTTGATGAATTGCCAAGGAAACTTCTACGGCCGTCAGCTGCAAATGCATCCCAATACCAAAAAGTATATACCTACAGGATGGATTCAATGGCAACTATGTATTAGTTCACTGAGAGAGTTGCGTGAGCGGGCGCTATCCCTCCCCCTCGTAAGCATTGGAAGAAGCATGCGCGTGGCCCCCTCGCGAAACCGGATCTGCATCGTGAGAGGCGAGCTGGCGAAAGATTCACCTAGACATGTAGGACTGTGCACCTCCACCCCCTTCTGTTCTGATGCTTGATGGGCCCACATGAATCCCGGGTGGTCAAAGACAAAAAAAAGAAAAAGCAAGCAGTGTATCATGTGGTAGCGTCCCCCTATGTCTTACCAGCCTCCCAGGTATGCCAAGCCCTGCTTACAAGAATGTGACCTGATGAGATTGGTCATGAACTAAAACCACAAACAATTCTGCAGCATATACATCTCCTACTACAAGCCTTGCCTGTCGGTTCACCCCACATCTGGCTGTTCCATGCTGCTGTGACTGGTCTGATACCCTCTGGCTATTCAGCAGAGATGCCGATATGCAGGGAGAGAGGAGCAGGCAGGCAGCCCATCCCCCCCCCGGCATGGGCACCGGGAGAAGCGGGCGGGCGGCCCCCTCGGAACCGGATGAGCACAGGGAGACAAGCAGGAGGGCAGCCGATCATTACCCCCGCTTTCGCGATAACAACGGGCGGGTGGCCCCCACGTGGAGCCAGAACTACACAGCAGATAGGAGCTGGTGGCCGAATCACCCCTCCCCCGGCGTGAACCACCAGGAGAAGCGGGCGGGCGCCCCCCTCGTGGAGCCAGATCTGTACAGCAGCTGGAGGGTGGCCAAATCACCCCCCGCGGAAAACTGGGTGAAACGGGCGGGAGGCCGCTTGGAAGCACGATGATCACAGGGATAGCAGCGGGTGGCCGAGAACCGACCCCCCCCCCGGCGTGAGCACTGGGCGGGCAGCCCCCACGTGGAGCCAGAACTGCACAGCAGATAGGAGCTGGCGGGCCTCCCCCCGTGTGAACAAAGGGAGAAGCGTGGATCAGGGTGATGAGAAGGTGGGTGGGAGGACTGCCCGGCGTGAGCACCGAGAGGAACTGCCACCACTGTAGCAGCCAACCGTTGCTCAGCAAGGACCCGGAAGTGAGGTGGGTCGGCAACCCAGAAACGAGCCAACAAGGATCTGATGGAGGAGGGGGGGGATATATAGCCCTCAGTCTCCTCCTACAAATGCAGGCCAGCATGCGGCCAGCCTTCTAACATGTCCCATGATCCTTTGAGCCGCTGTAGTTTTATGTCGGGCTATTGGCGTCACCAGTACCAGTTATGGGAGCTGATGTGGGTGGGTCCTAGGGTTACTGTGGCTGTTTCTGGGCCTTCATGTGGGTGATGAAAGGTGTAAATGTGTCATACCTCCTCCTGTCATTCCTGTCTTGCAGCATGCCAAATAAAAAATGGCTCTCTGCAAGACTACAGAGGGAAGGCTATGAGAAGTTATTCTGAAGGGGTTTCCTTCATATGTAAATTGATCATTTTAGAGAGAGCAGGGCTCTGGGGAGGATGGGACTCACCCTGTTCACACTTGTCGGCATATTTAACTGGGCAGGATTGAATCCTAATTGTGAACCATTCAATCAATCATGCACAGCTAGCTTTCAGAACAGGCTGTGTATGAAGGGGTTTCCTTCTTGAAGAATGTTGTGATCTGTGAGGTGGACTTGGGAGGTTTGGACTTTTCTGTAGGTGTGCCTGGATGGGATTGAATGCCAATTAGGATGTATTCAATCCCACGATCAGAACTGTGAAGGAAGTTGCATCATTTACAGAGTCTGAAAGACTACAGAGGGGTGTGTTTTATGCTCTAGTTGCTGCAGGAAGTGGCTGTGGAAGGGACAGGCTCTACTGAGTGTCACATGGTAAAAAGCTACAACCAAACTCAGAAAATCATGGGATCTGCAGACAACAGAGCAACATGGTACAGAGATATGATCTACGCTGGGATTGATCATTCCATTTAGTTCTAGTGAATAGAAAGTTGGAGTTCAGCTTTAAGCTTTGCCAAAAAAACAAACCAAAAAAAAATGGAAGTCGATTGGTTTCAATGCACAGCTGCACCAGATTTTGCACTCTCCAGTTTTACTAAATCTACCCCTAAACGTCTAGGAAATTAATTAGGCAATGCCCATCCTAATATTTATCAAGGGTTCCAAATTAACAAAACTACTGCAGAATGGCGCGGAAGGGAACAAATAAAAAAGGTACACAACAGCTTTAAAATAATGGTTTGCTTATTAAGCGCATTTGTAGTTTTTATAACCATGCTTATATAGGTATCACATTAAAAGAAGTATGGGTTTTTTTTTTGCTTAAACACTTGACCCCCAGGCCTTTTCTGCCACTTTTTGTTTACATATGTATTTTTTGCTAGAATATTTCCTAGAACCCGTAAACATACATTTTTTTTAAAGCAAAGGCCTTAGAGAGTAAATTGGTGGGTTTTGCAATTTTTAATGTCACAGTATTTGCGCAGCAATTTTTCAAATGCAGTTTTTTATATATGTTTTTGCATTAAAATTAATCAAAAAGAAGAAGATAAAAACACACTAAAGTTACCTCTACAAAAGTTTATTAGCATATAAAATGCAAAAAAACAGTATCAGGACCCAAACACTTTTCCACCCCCTCCCCCAATTACATGACCTCCCATTTATACCCCACTACATAATAGCAACCCTAAACAGTAAAATTGCCCTCCCTAAATAACCCTACCCAATAATAAAACCCCACAGTGGGAATTGGTGTCCTCCCACAGAGCCCCCTACTCCCTGCCCATCTGCCTGCACAAAACAAAATGAACATGAGACAAGTAAAAATAACCTGCCTGTACCCTGAAGACCCAGGACCTCACATTAAAACCACAACGGGTGAATGAGGTGCTAGAATAGAACTCTGCAAGCTAAAAGCTAAAATCCCAGGTCTGCTCAGAACACATGTTGCCCAGAGGATCCTGTTGAAAAAAATAAAAATGTGTGGTAGATATATACAGTTCCACATACCAAAATGTACAAAACAAACAAAAAACAATGCAATATGCAGAGGAGACCATGTACGGCCGGCCATATGGAGACAATGAACTGTAGTAAGGAGAAAGGTAAAACATTCATATCCTGGGAAGATGTAATACACCCATAAGCTACTCTATAGCCATGTGAGTGTATATAGCTATATCCACTAGATGTAAGAATCTGCTATTGATATCAAGAGGCAGTTAAAGCCAATACTGTGGGGACCGGGGGGAGCTTTGTCAGGACGTAACAAAGTGAAAAATGGAGAGATGAAGTGTCTAAGCTCTGAGGTCCTGCCAAGGTTCTTTTACAGATGGTCCTGATCAGAGCAATAAGTATTTAGGGTGAGAGGACGTGTTTAAGCTCTCTGAGATCTGAGTTGCTGCTGAAGCCCTGCCACAGATGGTCACAATCAGAACAGTAATGTTGACCCGCTCGACAACCTCCCATTTCAAGGAGATCAAACATTTAAGGGGAAACACCGGGGAGAGATGCAGCTGGAAAGCACATGATCTCCGGGCCAATTACAAGGTACCTTGCGGCGGATGGAGCCAGTCTTCATGAAGCATACTAAACATCAGCATATACCCCACGCCAGTCATTCAAGTTGCTCAAGCCACTCTGCCTCTACCTAGCGGGAGTTACGAAACTCGCTTTCTGGATGTGATCCCAGATGGACCTGCCGCACAGAGTCCAGGTATGTCATTAATACTGGATTTTAAGCAAGAGCTGGCAGGTATGTTTCAAAGCTTAGAGAGGTCCAGTAAAGAAGATTTAAACGCTGTTAGAACAGATCTTTCTCATATCCTTAGTCGAATGGATGAAACGGACACAGCAAGATTCCCATGAGGCATCTATTAAGGAGCTCCAGGAGCGGGTGACACAAATGGCTGTAGTGAATAGAGCATTGACATACAAAATTGAAGAATTAGAAAACAGGAATAGAAAGAATATACGCATGTGAGGTATTCCTGAGACCATCAGTAATGAAGACCTGCCTATTAAATGTTTAACACTATTTTGGAGCAACAGGATACTAAGCAAATATTTGGTTGGATCGGATACATAGAATACGGAGACCTTCAAGTCTTCTGTGATCTGCCTAGGGATCCATTTAAATTGAATTGAAAGTAGGAGTTTGTTTGTACAATGCCTGCATATTTCCTCCCTCCGCCCCCTTTTTTTGGCAATGGTTCGCAATTAGGTCCTGAGATTGACTAAAAAGTTAAGATCATACCTCATGTAATGATAAATGTTGATATTACCGATAATGTCAATTACTGCTGAATATTGGTACTTTGAAATCAGAGATCGGTCTAGGGATCGATTCATTTAAATTGAATTGAAGGCATGAGATTGTTTGTACAATGCCTGCAAAAGTTCTATTTTTTTGTGACTTTTTTTGGCAATGGTTCATGATAAGGACCTGAGACTGACTAAAATGTTAAGATCATATAATGATAAATCAGTATTACAAGAGAAAACCGTGCTTTAGGACAAGCTTATATGGCAAGAGAACAGGTTGCTGCCTCCCTTACGCAAAGCACTCACAAGGAATACTCTGCCAATCATATATACTATAAAAACAATGGGTTAATCGGCGCTACCTGGAAACCTGTTTGCCAAGCATATACAGGAAAAACCTAAAGAATGTCTTTTTATTATTACCTTCTGATATTTGTTTTGATATTCATGCCCATCCGCCCCCTAAGGATACATGGCTGTAATTGGTGCTTATATCCCGAGGGGTGGGACAGACTTGGACGCTCTCCTCATAAAACTCACAGTGCGCAGTAGCGTAGTACAGTCGCTGAGGACGTCAAGTGACGAAGCGCGCACGACAGCATTACGCATACTACGTCACTTCCTTGCAGACGAGTGGTTGGAACGCAGGTGCAGCGCATAGCTGTCACATCCCCATCTCGGCACACGCACTGGGCTTAGTGACTTTTTACTTGTATCTCTGCCGGGATCTGTTATCCTATCCCAGCGTACTACTGGGTGGGAATACACACTTTGGGACTTTTGTTTTGTTTTAATAGATGGTTTTTAAATAAAAGCGTTTACTTTATCACACTATGGAAGCCCCTTTTTTATATATTTTTTGATGCATGAGGGCATTGCCGCATTCCTACCATACCAACCTGGATACATCCGAGGCACCCATCACAAGCAACAGGGAGCAGTGAAGTCCATTTAAAGTATTACAGGCCCAATACCCCTGTAGGGGTTCCAGGAGTCGGTGAGTAGGAAATCTGAAGGGGGAGCACAAAAGTCACCTGACAACACTGTATGCACGAAAGTCACCCCTGGGAATTCCTGACCTGTTGCAGTGAAAAACGCATGGGACTATTGCATTCTACTGTGATTCAACTGTTGCAATACATGCTGGGTCCGGATCTCAATATATGAACTGTGAAGCACCTATATAATTCTCATTTCAGACTTGACGCATGCACATATATGGTTGATGTAGATTTATACCTATAAACTAGCATGCATCACCGTGATATGTTTATTATAATATAGGGTATGTTTTAGCTTGATTGTACTATTTTCAGTTGCACTTAACTGGTGGGTATAGCTCTAAGTCTGAGTACTGGTTGTTTGCCTACCAGTGCTATACAGAGCTATTATAATACACAGTAGCATATATACAGCGGTACCTCCTCAATTTTATTATACCCACTCAGCTATTTACCTATATACCATTTTGTTTACAGGTTACACAAAAACTTATCGCCATATGCACAATTACAAACACCTACAGTGGAGGGAATTTAGAATGCCTCCTACCCACCTACACTATTCATTAGTGTCTGTAATTAAATCCCCCCCCTTATACACCATTGAGGGGATAAATACTTTTGGTGTGTGAGAAGGTAATAACAAAAAAAACATTTAGGTTTTTCCTGTATATGCTTAGCAAACAGGTTTCCAGGTAGCGCCGATTAAACCATTGTTTTTATAGTATATATAATGATAAATGTTGATAATGCTGATAATGTCAATCGCTGTTGAATATTGGTATTTTGAAACTAGTGATTTACTTGGTGATCTGTTTGAAGGTAAAAGGGTATGGGTTTGTTTGCATAAGATCTGCACATCTTCCTCACCTTTTCTTTCTTTTTTGTGTGCCATTTTTATTTAATCCTCGGTGGAGAGACACCCTCATCCCTCCCATTTTAAGAACATGTCCCTGTGTTTACCCGGGGATCCCCCCTACCTCACATTGTGGTTTGGGAGATTGAGGTCCTGGATGGAGGCAGAGCCTTTATGGACATGCCTGGGTACCTCAGTCATCGGACCCTCACAGGACCTACAGCTATTCTGGAATAGTCCTGTTTTAATACGTTCTGTTCGTATTATAATGCAATCCCTTCCCCTTTTTTTTGCCTGCGATTGGCCCAAACTGGGGGCGATTTATCGGTATTTCTATGGCATCACTTAGATTGACTTCATACAAATATGAGGGGTTTAAATACATCCAGGCAAATGTCACCAACTTTTTTGAAAAATGGACGGGAAGGGAGTTCCATAGTATTTTTACAGGAACCACATTCAACCTCAACTAGACTTCATTCACCCTGGTACCCCACTTGGTATTACAGTCTTTCAGACACTAATAAAGCAAAGGGTGTTGCTATTGGTTTGAATGGGAATGTCAACTTTAACTTAGACCAAATGATATCCAATGACCATGGGAGATATTTGCTTCTCAGAGGTACAATAGAAGGATATCCCTGCACATTAGTTAATGTGTATTGTCCAAATATACATCAACCAATATTCCTTTCACAGGTATTAACTAAATTAAGGGATTTTGCTATGGTGCTTTTTATAATATGAGATATTAATATGCCGCTTAATCCTATAATGGATACGTCTCATGGTCATACCTATATCCCTTGTAAGCGTTTAGCATACATTAAAAAAAAAAAACTTGCATGAGGTGCAACTAATTGAAGACAAGGGATTATTCATATTATTCCAAAACTCACGATTCATATTCTAGGATAGATAATATTTTTATAGATCATTATCACCTCCTGATGTTACAACCCGCCTCTATAGGTTCCATTTCCTTTTCAGATCATGCTCCCCTGTCCATATGTTTAAAATTTCTCAAATGTACCTAAGCGGCAGTATAATTGGAAACTTAATGATTTACTCCTCTCTGATCCTGTAGATGACCTCTCCTCTATAGTTCAATATTTTAATGATCAATCTCCTACTAATCTTCCTAAGTCATTGATTTGCGAAGCACATAAAGCTTATATTCAAGGAAGATTAATTGAGTGTGGAGCAAAGAAGAAGAAAGAGCAACAGCGGAAAGTGACTGAATTATTACAACAAGTAGCTGATCTGGAGAAGGCACAAATTGTCTTTACATAAAGCAGTATTGATGAACTTAATGCAGAAACGTGAAGAACTAAAATCTTTATTGGCTTTAGACCAGAAAAGACAAATACAGGTTATTTCACAACGATTACATGAATGGGGGAATAAACTGGGTAAGAGGTTGGCACGTTCTTTAAAAAAAAAAAAAAACCTGGAAATTAAATAACAAAAATTCGATCTGCCTCGGAAAATTTAGTACACACCACTACATGTATTGCGGAAGCTTTATGCATGTTTTATAAAGATTTTTACAATGTGAAAGGGGATGGTATGACATATTCCCCCAGAGGAAAAATGTAAAAAAAAAAAATAAAAAAAAAAAAATTGTACAGTATTTAAAAAAGGGTTACCTAAACTCCCAGTGAATACCAATAAAAAGTTAGAAACTAATTTCTAAAAAGAATTTAATACGGTTTTAAAATCTATGCCCCTGGGTAAAGCACCAGGTCCAGACGGATACACAGTTTCATATTATAAAAAGTTCCAGCCTATTTTACTACCCCACTCTATGCCAATTCCATTGCAGGGGCAGCAGGATTTCACCCGGAATCATTAATAGAATATATTATTGTTCTCCCAAAACCAACATGTTGTGGGAGTTACCGACCCATTTCTTTACTCAATGTAGATATAAAACTTTATTCTAAGATATTGGCTAATAGATTACTTCCGCTGCTCCCGTGCTGGATTAACCCAGATCAAACAGGTTTTATCCCACGATGTGAGGCAAGATAAGAAGTAATGGACAAAGTCCGTGACAAATTTCAGGTGTTCCGAGCCCACACTGTTACTCTCTACCATTGAAAAAGCATTTGACAGGGTTGACTGGGACTATTTAAGGACAACTCTGAAGTTTATGGGTTTTGGCCCAAAGATGCTTTATCGCATTTTTGCTCTTTATGCATCTCCGTTCGCTAAGAGAAGGGTAAATGGCTCACTCAGCGAATCATTTAAACTTAGTAATGGCACACGACAGGGATGTCCTCTTTCACCCGTTTGCCATTTCATTAGAACCTTTTCTTTCAACAATAAAAGGCATAATCATAATATTCATGGAGTGAAATTAAAGAAGTAGAGCATAAATTTGCCGCATATGCAGACATTTTGTTTTACATTCAGCAACCTAGAATTACTCTTCCAAACATAATGGCTTCCCTACAGACATTTCAATCTTTTTCTAATTTTAAAATGTTACAATCGGAGGTACTTAATATCTCTATTCCTTCGAGTAAAGCCAGGAAGTTATGTTTATTATTCGCATTTACTTGGCAGACTAGAACATTCAAATATTTAGGACTTAATTTAACAGCCTATTTGTCACACATGTTTCAATATAATTATCTTCCTCTCCTGAATTAAATTATTCCGAATTACGTAAATGGACTTATTTTTCATACTTGATTGGGGAAAATATAGTTAAAATGAATATCCTGGACTTCCGGTTCCGGCGCCGCATGAGGAGGTAGGAACCCTCAGCTCCCGCACCACTCTCCGTATATACGGCTATAAAGCCCAGCAAACGCCTCGGGGAGACCCCCCATACACAGGAGAACAGAGGAGACACATATGGATCGCTTTGTAGAGCGATCATATGCTCGAGCGGCATCCTCCTCACTGACACAGACAGGAGGGACAGAGACAGGCGCAGCTAAAATGGCGGCCGTGATTTCTTCAGCTGAACAGCTGCAGCCGCCTCCACTGCCTGTACAGCCATCCTCCCTGCACCCCTCAGCCCCAGTAACGGTAGCCACCGACCCTGCCTCTCCAGAAGGCATTAGCCCAGGCAGTTGTAGCACTGCTGGGACCTACACTTGCTGCCACAGTGGACACAGCAGTGAACAGAGGGCTGGAGCTGCTACATGTAGAAATACAGGCACAAGCACAGAGGATTACACTCACAGAGGAACGGATCTCCTCTCTGGAAGATGAAGCTGCTGCTACATCTGCAGCGGTAGCACGTATGAGCATTACACACAGAGAGATTTGGGACAAACTCGATGATCTCGAAAATTGTTCGAGACGAAACAATTTAAGGATAATAGGACTTCCTGAATCAATCACTACCCAACATCTAACAAACATATGTGCAAAGATCATCCCCGAACAACTGGGCCTCCGCATACCATGCATAGTGGAAAGAGCGCACCGCATTGGACAATACTCGGAAACCCGTATCAAACCCCGACATGTCATTGTCAAATATCTGAACTATGCAGATAAGAATGCCATTATGCAAAAGTTTCGCCGCTCCCGCTCACTAACGGTGGATGGCGCAAAATTGCTATTGTTCGCGGATTACTCTGTTGAGGTCATGAATAAGCGCAAGGCATTTTCTCCAATATGCTCCTTCTTGTACAATAATCAGCTCAAATTCTCCTTGGCCTACCCGGCAACCCTCCGCGTTCAAACACATGATGGGGAACAACTCACCTTCACCACGCCTGATAAAGCGGAAAAATTTGTCTCTACTCTGGGCACGGAAATGGAACATATCAACTCTACAGAGGATTACGCTACAACATCGATGACCCATCCATCTTCATCCGCTAAGCCCCAACGTAGTCCAACCAAACCCCCATACAAACGCCTTCGTGCTACGCAAAAAGGAAGATCGTTCAGGACACCGCTGATGACCTACAAGGCCCAGATGTTGTTACACCTATCTGGGAGATGGGTAGTATTACTCCCCCCACATGCTCCCCTTCCTCTTTGTACTATTTTTACAACTTCTATACCTTATGTGCCTAAGTGAACCGCCGAAGTTCGTATTATAACATGCTGCTATGCTTAGGCACGGTTATGTTTGCTCAATGTTTATCCGGTTAACCATAAGATATATGGCCTTGTAAAATTCACACTGTTTACGAGTTTAGTTGTTTGACCACTACAGAGGCTTCAGTTACAGATCCGCTCCTCTAATTCCCCCTATTTCTAGCTTTAATTCAGAAGATATAGTCATTTATTGACGCCTCCCTCTCAGGTGAGGAGTCGATACGCTCCATTTAAAACCTCAGTCCTTATGACTTGCTATCTATTCACATCTCCTCCCCCATAGTATTCCACCCCCCTCCCTCTGGCCTAACACCTGCAGCCAAGAGTGGAATGGGAGATTGATGGGAGCCGTGAAAAGTAGTCGAACCTCATGTGGAAAAAAGTGAAGCTTATAATATATGTTAAAGATTTTTCCTATTTAATTTATGCCAAGCCTTTTTTTCTTATCCATAACCATGTTTATTTATCGAATGTATTCACCTGTTCAATACTTATAACCTCAGGAAACTATGATGATCTCCAGATTGCAGATGCATTGTCTGATTGGGGGCCTTATTACACACTTTCAACCCAATACACCTCTCAACATCGGACATGGCCTCTTCAACTGGTGAGAACCACTTGAAGTTTACTTCATGGAATGTCAAGGGACTCCGCTCTCCATGTAAGCAGATGGCTATCCTTAGACATCTGAAGCGTCGGACAGATGTGGCCCTACTTCAGGAAACACCTGTCCGCAGATGATCTAACCCGATTACGTAAATTATGGGTGGGTATGGTGTATGGATCGCCTGCACTTGGCCGCAAAGCGGGTGTGGCTATCTTAAAACATAAGAATTTAAAACACACATTAAGGGACGTTAGGATTGACTCGTCAGGCCGCAAAATGACCCTACACGTGACTTTAGACAACAAACAAAATAGCCATTACCAACATCTATGCTACTAACTCACCAGACATCTCCTTTTTCCAAGACATGGTGCAATGGATACTCTCCACTCCTGAATCACTACACTTAGTAGGCGGGGATTTCAATTCAGTCATGTCCACAATAGCAGACCAAAAGTCTTTGTACAAAAGACTTAACACACCGAACACATAACTCCACATCGCAAACACCCGACTCTACTCCCCTGGCACAAGCCGTTACATCTATGCAATATGTGGATACTTGGCGTCTGAACCACCCGACTGATAGGGAGTATACTTTTTTCTCACCCCCACACAACTCCTTTTCACGCATCGATTACTTCTTTGCCTCCCCTGCACTAATCAACACCTTATGCGAATCAGAGATTTTAGATGCTAGGATATCAGACCATAGCCCCATCTCTATACACATGTCACAGGCCACACCTTTTTCTCCCTCGCCCATATGGCGCTTTCCATCCTACTTGATAGACCACAAAGATTTTCGCCACACACTAAACACAGCGTGGAACGACTATGTCTCCACTAATGGAGCCCATATCACTGAGCCCAACCTCTTTTGGGAAGCTGGCAAAGCCTTAAGAGGGACGATCATTTCCTATACCACACAATTTAAAAAACACTAAACAGCAATACAGACAAGCCAGTGAAGCTCTACGTACAGCCCATGAATGCTTAGCTTTAAATCGTACACTTGATAATATCCGAGCCTGGAGACAAGCTAAGTGCACGTTTGATCTTTGGGCAGAACAGGAGGCGGCTAAATTGGCATACTCTAAATTGCATTTCCACAGGTATGGCAACAAAGCGGGCAAGCTACTGGCTAAACTGTGTGCAGGAGCGAGACGACCCACTCGCATCTCTACTTTGAGAAATGCGGATGGATCCCTAACTACATCTCCTGATGAAATCAGCAATATTATCACGAAATACTACACAGACTTATATGCCGCTGACCAAACTGATCCAGCCACTACTGAAGCTCTCCTGTCCAAAGTACGTTTACCCAAACTTCAAACTGCACAACTAGAGGCACTCAATGCACCTATCACAACCGATGATATCCGACGAACAATCAAAAATATGTCATCTAATAAAACCCCAGGTCCTGACGGATACACGGCAGAATTTTATAAAATGACTAGGGTTGTCCCGATACCGATACTAGTATCGGTATCGGTACAGATACCGAGCATTTGCCTAAGTACTTGTACTCGGGCAAATGCTCCCGATGCTTCCCCCGATACCTAGAGGACAGCTGTGATCGGCGCATGGAGGAGTTACAAGATTCTCCCCCAGCGGCTTTCACCAGCTTTAGTGACATACAGCGGTGATCGCTCACAGCTGACTGTCACTGCATCCTCCTCCGTGCCCCCTCCTTTCCTCTGTGCCTCTCCGCTGTCCCCTGCATTCCTCTCACCTTATCTGTCCCCCTCCGTACTCCCCCTTCGTTCCTCTCTCCTTATCTGTCCCCCTCCGTTCCTCTCACCTTATCTGTCCCCCTCCGTACTCCCCCCTCGTTCCGCTCTCCTTATCTGTCCCCCTTCGTTCCTCTCTCCTTATCTGTCCCCTCCGTTCCTCCATCCCCCTCCTCCTTCCTTTGTGTATGGAGAAAGTCAGCTGACTGTCCATTCACATAACTGAAACAATGTAATCAACTGTGATTACTATGTCTCAGTTTATGAATGGAGAGGAGCCGCTGTCTTCTCTCCATTCATTCTCAGTGCAGCTGACGCTGCAGAGAAAGGGACTGGGGAATTTCTATCCTCTGTCTCTTTCTCTGTCTCAAGGGGGAGATATCAGAGGTCTGTTAAGACCCCTGATATCTCACCAAAGCCCCCCAAAAGGGCTGATTAAAAAACAAAAAAAAAAAAAAATAAAAATAAAAAATATTGTAAAAAATAAAATAAAAATTGTAAAAAAAACAAACAAAAAAAAAACCACACACACAACGTTCACCCCCCCCCCCCAAAATAGCAAAAAAAAAAAAAAAAACCGTCACGTGACATTAAAAAAAAAAAAAGTATCGGTAATCGGTATCGGCGAGTACTTAGAAAAAAAAAAGTATCGGTACTTGTACTCGGTCCTAAAAAAGTGGTATCGGGACAACCCTAAAAATGACCAACGATTTTCTCCCCGACACACTAAAACATGTATACGCAGCCATGTGGGATGGGGGACCGTATCTTCCTACAGGGACGCAAGCCCACATCAAGCTGATATCTAAAAAGGGAAAAGACCCCCAACTGCCAGGTTCATACCGCCCAATATCCCTAATAAATGTAGATGTCAAAATCCTCTCTAAAATCGTTGCGTCACGCTTAGCACATATTCTCCCCTCATTACTACACCCAGCCCAATCGGGATTTGTCTCGGGTCGATCAGCCACTTTAAATATACGAAAAGTGCTAATGGCATTACACTACGCTACAACACACCCTGATCAAGATGTCGCTATTATATCACTAGATGCCGAAAAAGCTTTCGACAACGTTAGTTTGTCCTGGCTGTTTCGAGTTTTACAACAGTTCGGCTTCACAGGTCCGATCTTAAGCTTTCTTCAACAAATGTATGCCTCTCCGACAGCACAACTTGTCACTCCTGACTTCATGTCTGACTCGATCCCTTTGACTAAGGGAACGAGACAGGGCTGCCCACTTTCCCCCTTACTTTTTAACTTGGCCATAGAACCACTATCCAGAATACTCAACTCCCAAGATGGAGTCAGCGGGATCGAAATAGGAGACCAAGTTCTCAGATCCGCTTTATTTGCTGACGACATACTGTTCTCCACTAACCCACTTTCAGACTTTGACAGACTACGAGAACTTTTCGCGGCTTTTCGACCAAGCTCGGGCTTTCGAATAAACTTTGACAAAAGCGAAATCTTACCACTACACCCACGATTATCAATTAAGTGGAAACATCTATCACCATTTGCTTTGGCAACCCGAAGTATCACTTATCTAGGCATACACATAGGACGTGAACCCTCTTCTCTCTATGTACTCAACTACCCACCCTTAATATCTAAGATTGTGCAGGAGTTGGAAGCTTGGGCGGCCCTCCCCCTCTCGCTCTTTGGGAGATGCCACTTATTCAAAATGGTGTCGTTTGCACGCTTGCTTTACCCAATGCAGACCATACCTTTATTATTAAAACACTCAGATGTACAGAAAATCCATAAAGCATTAACAACTTTTATTTGGTCTCGCAAAAAAACACGTATTGCGCTACAGAAATTATGCCTCCCGAAGTCCGAGGGTGGGGCGGGTCTGCCCAATTTACGTTTTTATAATCTCTCGTGTCTGCTTAGGCAGGGTTTGGATTGGCTGAATGGAAAGTCCAAATATTGCAATACTCTCCTTGAAGGTGCAATGACCTCACCTTACGCATTGTCAGCTGTCCTCCACTCCAATCTTAACGCTTTACCACCTCATCTCAAGTCAAATATACTCAGAGATACTTTAATTGCCTGGAGAGTAGTACGAAAATTATTGGGACTCCCTTCAAATATTTTGAGACATTTACCCATTCAAGGAAACCCTATGTTTCTCCCATCCACGATGCATAAAGCATTTGACCAATGGGGATCCAACGGCCTCACGAAAGTAGCCTCCATATACCAAGGCACATCGGGGGACTTCAAACCTTTCCGATCTCTAGCAAACAAATTTTCCCTACCATCAGCACACATCATCTTCTACTACCAATTGATCGCTTATTTGAAATCCTGCTAAGGGCCCAGCTCTGATCCCTTCCAGAAATCTTTCATAGACACGGTTCTACAGCAAAATGACTACTCCATCACCAATTTATATTCATACCTCATCCAACATCAATCAGCGAAATACCACCTCAAACCATTTCATAAATGGTCTGTCATCCTAGGAGACGATGAACTGTCAGTAAAAATACTTGAAGGATACAGACAAATCCGCAAACTCACGATATCTGAAACGTGGCGGGAAACCCAATTCAAGATCATACACAGAGCCTACTACCCTTTTTACTTCACCAAGGACAATCCAAGTCAAATGAAATGCCCATGGTGTTCTGAACCACGCCCCACCTTATTGCACCGTCTTTGGGAATGCACAGCCATAACCACTTTTTGGAACTCTGTCTTGGATCACATTGGCAAAATCAGTAAAGCACAAATCCCAAAGGATCAACTATTATGTCTATTTGGATACACGCCCCAAACATCCCCCCAATAACCAGAGGACCTATGAATATTCCCCAATGGGCACATCTACTCCTTCCAGTGGCCCGCAGAACGATAATGAAACACTGGAATTTTCAACGACTCCACCTGCCCTACTCGAAGTGAAAAAAGCTATGTCGTCACTTTTCTACATGGAACGGCTCGACACCATTACACTGAACTTTCGATCTACTTCCTGCTTCTTCATGAGATGGCGCAAATATATAGAAGCCACGCTAAACCAGACAGCTTTACAAGACGTCATGCGCCCGTTCCGATACACGGACTGGTACCTGAAAAAAGATCTCAAACTCTCAGGGCAACCTTAAAATAAAAATTCCTACTCAGACTGACCCCCCCGGCTTCCAACCACCATAATTCTACACAAGGTCATCATTACAGCTCCTTGACTTCCATATCTCCTGTATATCTAACACTGGTAACTCTCACTGCTTACATTGTTACTGTTAGAACATAATGCATCCTTATAGAACATTGTTGTATACACTGCTTCCGCTCCTGAGGTTATAAAGCTATAAGCACCCATTGTACTATGTAAAAGGCTAATCAGCTATTATTCTTTAAGAGAAAGCAATCCGCTTGGCATAACCCCTCCCCCTTTTTTTTTATCCTTTATTTCTTGTATACGAGTTAGTTTTTTTCTTTCTACTTTATATATACTGAGAAATATACGTTTATATATATATGTATATGTGCTAACCTGCCTTGGTATTACTGCATTGTACCCGTTTATAATATGTAAACCACAATAAAAAAAAAAATTTCAAGAAAAAAAAAAAAAAAAAAAAAATGAATATCCTACCATGCATCTTATTCATGTTTCAAATGATTCCCTTTGGAGTCACTTCTGTTTTTTTCCCTACCCTTCAAACCTTGGTTTCCCATTTTACATGGAAAGGACAGCGTTCTAGAATCTCCCGGGATGTACTCTATCACACTAAAGGAGCTGGAGGTTAAGCTCTTGCTAATTTTAAGTTATATATTACCAGGCAATAGTCTTAACCCGAATATCAGATTGGAAATATGCAGGGGATTCCAGGTTGTGGGTACAGATGGAACATACTATGGCAGAAACTGCTCTATCGGCTATTGTATGGCTCCCACATAAATAATAGAACCTTCAGTATCGGCACTGACGGTATCCACCTCGGCTATATGGGGACTTGTTGCACTCCCGATGCTCATGAAAATATAACTCTCCTTTGATGCCCTTGTTACACCATTCCTATTTTTTGCCTGGCTTCTTAAAGGGTTTAGGTCATGTTTTTTTTAGAGGACAACCCCCAACTTCACAACGTGACCGAAAACTCTAAAGTGAAATCTATGCGATTAAGACGGGCGGATTCTCCCCAGCATTGTACATCACAATTTTATAAAGCTTTTCTGTCTTTTCAAGAGACTGGATATCCAGCGTATATAACCTGTTGGGAAACAGACCTACAATCCAGTCTTGATAATACACAAAGACAAGATTCTGATACTCTCACGTTACCTCTCTTTCTTCCAGAAGAGGAAATTAAACTATAAAATTGCTTGTTAGGTGGTACTATACACCTGTTAAGTTGCATTCAATGTTCTCTTCCAATTCTCCTCTATGCTGGAGAATGTGGGGGCCGTGCTACTCACGGTCATACCTGGTGGTGATGCCCTTTTATTCAAACATATTGGCAGACAGTTAATATGGCGTCTAGAATACAAAAAGATATAATTCAGTTTGATCCTTGGGTTATTCTATTTCACCTTACTTCACAATCAATATCTAGCTATAAAAAAAACTCAATAACCCCGCATTTGCTAAACACGGGAAAATCGTTAATACTGATGTACTGGAAGCAAAAGTCTACAGCGAACTTAGCTCAATGGTTACGAAAAATAGAGGATATATGTCATAAAGAAGAATTTAGGTACAATACCAAGGGCATGGTTTATTTGGATAGATACGGTGCAATAGAAGTTCAATACTCTTGTTATTTATAATCCCAGACCTGGAATAGAACGCAGAGCATTGGCATTTATCCCTTTTTCATCCTCCTTCCCTATTCCTCCCCTTGTTTATGTTGTTTTGGTAAAAAAAAAAAAAAAAAAAAAAAAAAATAAACTCTATAAGCAGAGATATTTAAATGTATTTGCTTTTTTTTCCCCCTTTCTGCAAGAACTAAAATGTCTAGGTTTTTTGTATTTGAAATAAAAAGGACGTAACAAAGTCGTCGCGTGCGCCCCCCCCATCCTGACCTGCATGCTCGGATAAGGGTCTGGTATGGATTCTGAGGGGACACCACGCCGTTTTTTAATTATTTGGTGTGGGGTTAACCCGCAAGATTCATACCAGACTCAAAGGGCCTGGTATGGTCGGATCCTATTATGGAAGTCAGACATGAAGTCGCAGGGCATCGACTTGTGTCGAAGCAGTGTGAACCCGGCCTAATGCTCCAGCCACAATGATGAATAAATGCTAGTGCAAATAAGTGTGTTCAAAATGTAAAAAAAACAGATGCGCTCCATCCAAAAATTGATATTTCAATTGTGCTCCATTCACGATAATGTAATAAACTTCAGTGATCTTGCGATCAACCCTCTGGACAGATATCACCTACCAGAAAAGTCTGTATTTTATAGAGTGCACAATAAAAGGCAAGGCTCGTCTCCACTTCTACTCCATAGAACAGGTACTGTAGGTTCAAAGCATACTGCACATAAATATTACAGAAAGGGGGACTCACTTGGAACCATACAAAAATATAAAATTAAAAGCAAGGTGCACTTACATTTGCAGGTGCACAACATACATCGGCACAATTACAGAAAGCTTAGGGCCCTTTCACACTGGGGCGGTTTGCAGGCGATATTGCGCTAATAGCACCTGCAAACCGACCCGAAAGTGTCGCTGCTTTGTCTCAAGTGTGAAAGCCTCGAGGGCTTTCACACTGGAGCGGTGCGCTAGCAGGACGGTAAAAAAAGTCCTGCTAGCAGCATCTTCGGAGCGGAGTATATACCGCTCCTGCCCATTGAAGTCAATAGGACAGTGCGGTTATACCGCCGGCAAAGCGCCTCCAGTTTTTAACCCTTTCTCGGCCGCTAGCGGGGGTAAAACAGCCCCGCTAGCGGCCGAATACCGACGGCAAAGCGCCGCTTACAATAGCGGCGCTTTACCGCCAACGCCGCCCCAGTGTGAAAGGGCCCTTAGTCTTAGATGAGCAACAAAAAAACACAAGGAGAGAGGCGCCTCTAAGAGTAGACGTTTGTAACTTTAATTTAGCATACAGTTTATGCACTCACATTTAGGTGATGTATCATGACCATATCATGGATAAGTCCAGGTGCCACCCCTACTAGCTGCTCCATCAGTCTATGTCGCTCCGACGCTGTCTGTAAGAGTGTCACTCCGTTGCGGATGAATGCCGGCTGCTGTGGAGGAACTCGAGGGTCAGAACGAAGCTTGGAACTCAAGGCAGGGATACCAGCAGGGGGATGAAGTCAGCACTAATGGATGTGTTTCATGAGCATGCGCGCTACGATAGTAAGGTAAGCCGTGCTCCTTTTTCATCGCAGCGCGCATGCTCATGAAACACTGTATCGCGGCACCGACCGGCACCCGTATGGCGGCACTGGTGGGCAGAGGGACACTGGTAGGTGGCATTGCTGGGTATCACTTTTTTTTATTTCTGTAATGCAGTGCCAGTCAGTGCCCATTTGTGTACTGGGCATTTTTTTTTTATATGTGGATGGCCATGGGGTACATACCTGGCCATCGACATGCTGGGGGCTTCCCTGGTGGTCTACTGTGGACATCTGAGGGGTGGCTGTGCTGATAAACAATCAGTGCAGACCCACCCCTGTCAGGAGAGCCGCCGATCGGCTCTCCTCTACTCGAGTCTGTCAGACACATGTGAGGAAAAGCCAAACAACGGCTTTTCCTGTTTACATCGTGATCAGCCGTGATTGGACAGGGCTGAACACGTGGCAAAGAGCCTCCGCCGGAGGCTCTTTACCAAGATCGGTGTAGTGGTGTGTCAGACTGACACAGCGCACCATCGATCGCTGCTATCCGCGCCCCCCACGGGCGCGCGGCGGCCGTTATCCTGCAGGGCGTCATATGACGCCCAGTCAGGATAACTGAACCACCACCCGGCCGTCATTCTGCTATAGGCCGGGCGGGAAGTAGTTTAATGATCAAAACAAAAAAAATTGAAGCGAATATTGTAAATGGCTTTCATTGACTTTTCAGATTGCCATCGGTCATCAAGGCAATTAAACATGCCATTCACATCTGCTTAGGCTGGTTTCACACTGCTGCACTGCAGTTTGACCGCAGCACAAATGTACTTAGAGTTTTGCGGGTTGAGCACCGCCTTCCCATAGACTGTTAGATTGTGCATTTATAGCGTGGGGCCTGGGAGAGAGATCCTTACTAAAACATTTTCCTAGTTCTCCTGTACCATGCTTGACTCTGCAACAGCAGGCATTGTAGAATCAAGAGCCAAGGGGAGTGGGTAGGCCAGGAGAGGAGAACTGGCTGTAGCAATGCTATCAGCCGTCTGAGGATTTGTGCCATGGATGCAAAAATTCCTATTTAGATGAAGAACCTGCTGTGTGCTTGATATATAGGCAACTGCAGATGCAAGGATAGGTACTATGAAGTGTTCCCGCGGTAACGCGTTTTGGAGCATGAGACATCCGCTCCTTATTAAGACAACTGATGAAGGCGCAAATTGCTAATGCTCCCAAAAGTGTTACTCCCCCCTTGACGTCAGCTCTGGCCTATACGTTCCAGCGTGATTGTGGAAGTCCATCGGCTATCTTGCTTCCTTGTTTCTCCCTCTCCTGTCACAGCTGTGGGCCATCTCTCCCCCTAGAGGCAAAGGACTTTACAGGATGCCTATTATGCTGGCTGAGATGCTCATTTGAACTACTACATTGTAAGTGTTTTTAACCGCTTTTTATGAATAAATACTAATACTGCACTTAGAAGCGCCTTCGGTTTTTTACTTTAGCTCTTGCAGCAGCTCCTTTATTCTTGAGTTACACCATAATACCGTATTTGCCGGCATATAAGGCGACCGGGCGTATAAGACAACCCCCCCAATTCTCCAGTTAAAACTTTGGTTTTGGCCTATAAAAGACGACCCCCTTCCAACTAGTCTGTCAGCCCGCTGGATGTGCGGTAATACTGTATGTATAGTAGGTTTGGCAACATACAGTATACCGCGCTGAGCCAATCACGGTGAGTGTTGTATTCTATTAATGACTACAAAGCCTGCTCAGATTGGCAGAGGTTGTAACATCAGCCCCTGCCTCTCTGACACTCAAAGCCAATCCGAGCAGTCTTTGTATTCATTAATAAAATACATCGCTGGCAGTTATTGGCTCAGCGTGGTATGTTGTATGTAGCCGAAGCTACATACAGTATTAATGAATATCCAGCGGGCTGACAGTTTAGGGACGTTAGTTTTGGGCAGGCTTGCACATTTTATACTAGCGTATAAGTTAACCCCCCGATTTTTGAGGGATGTTTTTCAGTATGAAAAGTAGTCTTATACGCCGGAAAAAATGGTACTACAAGTGAGGATTTTTTCCCCCCTGCGGGGTACTTGCAAAGTACAGAGATAGAGATAAAGATACAGAATACAAGTGTGTCTTGAGGTATGATATGCTACAACCTGGATACAGACCATCCTGTGTCAAAATTTCCTTGTGGAAAAAGGCAGTAACGTGCATGACCTGTGGTATGATGCATTAGTCATCCAACCTAAGCTCTAAGTGGTTAGGTTTTAGCACCAAGTATGCACAGCAGTAAAATACATTCCAAACAAGTTCGTTATGATCGTAACATCGGTGTGAGCGTTACCGATCTGGGTGTACCATTTCTAATGTAATATATAGAAAATCATGAGACGTTTAAGAGTTGTTCGAAAAGCAAAAATTACCACCTGTCAACTCACTTTTCAGGAATCTTCCAGGACGGCTTACCGAGAGAGAGGCTCTTCCCACCTACCACAGGAAACACACAGCAAAATGCATATGCCCATACCCCTTCACCCCTTTGAATGCTGGTACAGCAGCTGAGTGTTTGGAAAGCAACTGGGTAAAAAATGAACCTGACTATTTTACAAATGACAGGTTACATTCATACATAGTAGGTGAGGTTGAAAAACCAAAAAACCAAAAAAAAAAAACACGTCAATCAAGTCCAACCATTGGTGCTCTGCCCAATGTTAGAAGTCTGACTCCACTTTAGCACCAAATGGCACATACTAGTGATACTAGAGTGTTTTAAGTAAGGCAGATCACAACTTCATGAGACTGAGCCTGTAGCAGTAACAGAACATTCATATTAACTTGCTATATCTGTTAGGATTGCTGTGTAAATGATGGTTTAACATACAGTGGTACTGAACTTAAAGCACGTACCCAGTCAGGTATAAGGGTCAGAGCGATAGCAAGTCGTGATACCACATCTACAGGCCAGATCCTTGCCCATTATCTGCAGCAAAATGGCCTGTTACACCAGTCATACAAGCTTATACTACTGTATAAATCCCAAGCCCTAGGAAAGATTATACTGACCACACAACCCCAATTAAAGGACTCAGTGTTGCAAGTGATATAGCTTTACATATTCAACTATAATTCCTCCACTGGAGGAGGAACACCATAAATACAATATAATATGGAGGAAACAAATATTGTTTTTCAGGGCCGATACCGATTTTTTGGCTGCCTTTAAGGCCGATATTCTGTGGATTTAAAATTTTTACAGTCATTTTACACCCCCCCTTTTTTTGCTGTCACAAGGAATGTAAACATCCCTTGTGACAGTAATAGGCAGGGAGAGGGACTCTACAAGATCCCAAACCCCTCCACTGCACTTAAAAATATTCAAAATGCCAAGATCAGCATTTTTTAATACTTTATATTTTTTAAAACTGGCGCCTTTAGGATGCCAGCAATCCGGAAGTGATGTCATGACAGCACTTCCGGGTTACTAGATCTGAGACCCGAACAAAGCAATCAGCTTTTGATAACTTTTTTTTTTTTTTTTTAAGAATCGGCAATATCAGTCGACCCCTTGGGGTCGGACCACAAGTTATTATCTTAAAAAAGGAGGAGATTTTTCTACTTCTTCCATCTACCTCCAATGGTAGATATCCTCTGACCTTACCAGATTTAGGCACAGGGTAAGGGGTGCTGAACATGGGGGATTTATTTGATCCTCTGCTGAATGAAGGCTCAGCAGCAAGAATCCATGGGCCTTCCATGTACATATGCAAAAGACAAATACCCTCCAAAGACATGTACGTAAAACATAAAAAAGTACCTTGTAGAATACACATGCCCAGTATTGAGGCGTAGTCACACAACACAAGTCTCGCAGAACCTTCTGCAACAAGAACCATCTCTCAAAGAAGACTAATGTAATAACAAATATCACAAATATAATGTAATAGGTTGTGGAATTTATATGTCTGTATGGCCTGAGAGATTGCATAAAGATGCCCTGGTTAGGTCTCAGCAAGGAGAGATTTTTTCTCTTAACCCATTTACACCACTGTTTATGTACATTAATACATCAAGACAACACATATTGCAGATTGCACATGACAATTTAAAAAGGTAAGGTAAGGTAAAAGCCTCCTAATTCATACAGCTATATATACCAATGAGGACTAAGCTTCAAGCAGACTATTTGAACTATTACATATGCAGAGTCAAGATATTGAAACACAAAATGAGGTATGATCCACAATGGTACCAAAAGAACAAACCACCACAAGCTTAGCTCCAATGTTGTGTATTTTAAATACATACAGACAACATACTGGTGAAGCATAAGGTCAGAGACGTATATTCATCTAATACCCAACAAACCGTAATAGATATGCAATTGACAGTAACAGAATCTAATACCCAACAAACCGTTATAGATATGCAATTGATGCCTATGCCACACAGCCAAAAATTCACATAATCACAGGTCACAGATATCCACCCCCTCTGGGAGACTGAGGAGGCGGATGTTGCATCTTCTTAGCCAGTTCTCCATGTCATCCTGTTTGGCAAGGAGCTGGTTAATCTGTCTTTGCACGTGGTCTGATCTGGCCTGTAATAGTGAGAGGGCATCTTCCCCTGTGCTGATGCGGGTCTGTCTCCCTAACCCGATCGCGGCTTTTCTGGAAGTCTTGTCTTATTAATGAAATGTCCATTTTAACTTCCTCGATCTGAGCAAATGCAGTGTCATACCGATTAGGACAGTGCAATTGCCGACAAATCGCACCAATGTGAACCAGGGCTTACAGAGACTTTTATTTGCTTTTGGTCCAAGTAAAATATTTGGTGATGTCTAGGTACAGCTTCAGCTCCTATTGTGAGTTAACAGTATCCACTCCAGTTTGTGTGCTTAGACTTCTATCAGCTGGCATTCCCTGGGTTCCACCACTGGATAGATATATAATGGATTTGTAGCCAGAGACTAGGTCAGTGATGGCGAACCTTGGCAGCTCAGATGTTTTGGAACTACATTTCCCATGATGCTCAAACACTGCAGAATGCATGAGCATTGCCCATGTTTTTTCTCCTTGCTACACGGCTGCCCCGACCCCCTGTACTGGGTTAACAATCGCCACAGATGTAACTTCATTAGGTAGCGGTGTTGCAAGGAACCTTCTAACCCCGATAACTATACAGCCAGGTTTGAAACAAGAGAACATTCCGAGTGACAATCAAGGACCTATCCTACAAAATGTGAGTCAAACCAAAACATCTTAATACCCCCTCAAGGGGTCTTTCTTGCACCCCTGTATTTACAAATTTCCCGGAGCTGTGGGAACATGTTTGTTCTGCAGACCGCATGCACAGTGCATAGAGTTTTTGCCTCATTGACCATCACTACCAGGCAGACGGAAAAAGAAACTGGGACTGGATAACTGTGTAACAACAACTTCCCAAGGCATGCACTTCAACATCATCCAGTACAGAGGTGCTTGATCCAATGCCTCTGTCTAACCCGGTGGATGGAACCGCTCTACATTTATTTTTTCTTCAGTTCACAGATACCGATTTTCCCAGTTGGTGGTTTACAGTTAAGGGATTATGCCCACACATGTTGGGGAGGGTCATGTTACACAGTTATTTCTACAAGTCTTAAGTGTACAGGCAATGCTACAGGAGGAGAGAACTGCAATATGTATACATATTGAATGGTTAACATATATGGTTTGAATTTTTGATGCTCTCATTTTTGTCTTTGAGGCTCCTCATGTGCTTACACTAGATCACACATCACGAGATACAATGGAGAGGTGTTATGTTCTAATTTTAACTATATGGCATCTATAAAATTCCTTACATGGAATGTACGCGGCCTGCGTGAGAAAATCAAACGCTCGGCTGCCCTTGCATTCCTCAAAAAACAAAGGGCTGATGTGGTGGTGTTGGTGGAGACACATATAGAGGGGAGACTTCAGATGGCCCTACACCACCCCTGGGTTGGGTGGGCATTTCACTCCACTCATGCACCCCATGCTAGGAGTCTCAATTCTAATAGCCAAATCAGCACATTTTGAGCTGGGCAAGGTAATCACAGACCCACAGGGCCGGTATGTATTTCTCCATGCCCAGTTGTATGGCGAACCGCTTATTATGGCCTTCTTCATTCCCCCTTCGTTTAGCGTGGCTGTGGTCATGGAGGAACTCTCTTACATGGCTCGCTATCCCACAATACCAGCAATATGGCTTGGGGACTTTACCACCACCTTGCGCCCAGCTCTTGACAAACTCCAAACAGCACACTCAACAGTTGCCAGCACTGTAGAGACAAACTTTTCAAAACTGATCTCCACCTTTGATAGGGCGGCAACGGAGTTAGCCTCCACAGAACAAGAATTTGCCACTAATCCCACCCCAGCAACAGCAGCCCAACTTAAAAATGCAACCCAGAGTAGCGATTCAACTTCAATACACAAAGGCCCGACAAAAACTTTTCTTTACTAAACAAAAACTATTTGAATACGGGGAAAAGGCAGTTAAGCTCCTAGCATACTTAGTGCATAGCGAAGACAGACCCCCAGTGGTTATCACTCTACATGGACCTGGGAACCAACAGATCACAGACCCACAAAGTGTAACCTCTATTGTTTAGAAAGTTTGCAGACCTATACAAGGACGAAGGTGACAGACTCCACAGACTTGAGAATGGCGTTCCTCCATAGTATCACCCTCCCCCAATTGACAAGCGACCAAATTGACCTCCTTAAGGCACCCCTGACCACAGATGAAATAACCACTGCAATAGCTAGCTTTGCCAGATCCAAATCTCCGGGCTCGGACGGTCTCACTATCGAGTTTTACTCTCAATTTGGTGAATTACTCATTCCAAAACTACTCGCTCTTTACAATCACTTGTTCGAGACCTTTACCCTGCCACCCTCTATGAGAGAGGCAACGATAATCCTTATCCCCAAACCGGGAAAAGACCCAGGTTACCCGGAATCCTATCGTCCCATTTCTCTTGCTACAAGTAGACAAAAAAATCTTGGCCAAGATGCTATCTCTGAGACTAAACCAAGTTATTCTCTCCCTGATACATGCTGACCAGGCGGGTTTCATGCCAGGCCGTAACACTTCCTTTAAACTTACGCAAACTGTACAACAATTTTCAAGCCACACATGCAGAAGCTGGATCCAGGGTGGTAGTAACCTTAGATACGGCAAAAGCGTTCGATTCTGTAGAGTGGGAGTATCTCTGGAGTTGCCTGGAGGGATACGGCTTTGGACCAAGGTTTATTAAATGGGTCCAATTGTTATACCAGACACCCACGGCCAAAGTGGTAGCCAATGGATGGCCCTCCCAGTAGTTTGAACTCAGTAGAGGCACAAAGCAGGGCTGCCCTTTATCACCACTCCCATACGCCCTAGCCGCGGAACCCTTGGTCGTCTCCATCCGAGCTAACCCAGAGATCAAGGGATTGAGCTCCGGTACTCTGACTGAAAAAAAAATCAGCACGAACAAGAATGACACTATTATACTTGGCGGACTCGGGTCCCTCTCTACGCACAGCACTACAAACCACTGAACTATTTGGAACCTTCTCCGGCTTGAAGATTAACTGGGAAAAATCCCAAATATTACCAATAGACAGCTTCCCACCTACTGAGTCTCAGGCCAACCTACCGCTGCAACGAGTCAGCATCATTAAATACCCGGGGATACAAGTTTCCAGATCACCTACAGACTACGTACATTTAAACATAGAACCCCTCATTTCTAACGTAAAATCTAAAATTAGAGCCTGGGCCCGCTTGCCACTAGGGGTGTGGGGCCGCGTAAATCTAATTCAAACGATTCTCCTCCCCAAAATATTGTATGTAATATGGCACACCCCAATATATCTACCCCTGAAGTACTTCAAATCCCTTGAGGCTCTACTCAAACCCTTCGTGTGGGGAACCAATAGACATAAATTGGCTTGGCAGGTGCTTAAAAATCCCACTGATCTGGGAGGCACTGTGTTGCCTGACTTCAATCTGTACTATATAGCGTCCCAATTTTACCACTTAGATAAAACAGACAGAGATTCCTACAGCTAATATGTCCCAAGTGGGCCAGACACACCAAAGACTCAATCTATGCAATAGCAATAGGTTCTAGCAACACAGGACCAGGCAGTGATAAGAAAACTATTATACCACTACAGATGCATATGGGCTATAGCAGGGATATGCAATTAGCGGACCTCCAGCTGTTGCAGAACTACAACTCCCATGAGGCATAGCAAGACTGACAACAAGCATGACACCCAGAGGCATGATGGGACTTGTAGTTTTGCAACAGCTGGAGGTCCGCTAATTGCATATACCTGGGCTATAGCTTCATCTAAATTGGAGACTCTTCAATATAATGGACTACATCCTACTGTGGCACAATAAAAACCTACCCAAATTCTTACAACTGCCCAACGCGGACTTATGGTCCACTTATGGCATCATATACTTGCATCAACTGATCACAAATGGAACCCTCAAAACCTTTACCGCTCTTGAAGAATTCACACTCCCTGACCACATGCTATTTAGATTCCTGCAAGTAAAACATGCAGCCCTAACTCAATTTCCAACATCCCCCCCCACCCCCCAATGTCATTATGGCAATAGTTAAAAATACAGACTCCCAAAAACTAACATCGGCCTTTTATAATATGCTAGCCACCCCGGTATCCACCAAATTAGCTTATAGCTTTAAACCCCGCTAGGAGAGAGCAATAGGTCCCCTAGAAGACGAAGAATGGGAGGAGTCCCTGGAATCCTGCAGGGCAGCCTCACCTGAACTCTGATAGACTAACCCAAATTTACATAATTCATCAGGCAAACCTCACCCCTATCAGGGTGGTTAGATATAAAAATACAGAATCTACTCTCTGCCAGATGTGTGGAAAGGAGATAGGCACGTTTATTCACTTACTATGGTCATGCCCCAAAATACAGGGTCTTTGGACACAAGTCGTGACTTTTCTCCATGATAACATGGGTTCTCCGGTTGCATTGCACCCCAAACAATGCCTCCTGGGGCTATTCGCTGACACTACAGATAAGTATACAAAGACGTTCCTACACAAGACGCTGTTCTCAGCACGGAAGGTGATAGCTAGAAACTGGATGAGGCCCCTGCCCCCAAGATTTGCGGAATGGAAGGTGGGAATAAATAACACTCTACCGTACAAAAAATTTATATACGCTAATAGAGGTTGCCCGGCCAAATACAATAAAATCTGGGATCACTGGTTACAAGACTCAGACACCTGTTCATAACATATCTTATGACTCTTTACCCAGGCAGTTACCGCACTGCAGACCTCTCCATGGGTAATATGAACAGAACACACGGTCATCTCTTGGAGCACTCTTATTTTCCATATGATCACAATACGGTAATATAGTTTCAGACCATGTATACAATGCCTGCAAACCTGTATGATATATTTATCCTAAATGTATATCATGCCATGTATGCACTTTTGACAAGAAAATAAAACCCTGTTTGATTAAAAAAAAAAAAAAAAAAAAGTGTACTAAAAAGCTTTGTGTTTTTTTTCCACAAATACAAGTTAGCACAACACACTATACAGCTGCAAAAATGTCCACAAACACTTTATAATGTTGCAGTAGCAGCCACTGGGTCCGCTTCTGGGCTGCTTCTCCTCAAGGAGTGCACATTGATAGCTGCATTTTCAGTAACCCGATTTCTTCCCCCCATCCCTGCACCAAGAAACTGCCTTTGCCACAGAAATGGTGGCTAGTGACCAGGGAAATGTGTGAAAAGGGAGGACACAATAAACAAACAGAAAAAGCAGCAAATAATACAAGCCAAAAGCATCAACTTCTAAAAAACAAAGTTCATAACAAAAATGGATTCACTACAAACCTGTTTAACCATCTCAAGGAACTTTTCTTTTTCATACTTCTGAAGGGCTTTGTAGTCTTCCACGGAAGTCACATCAAGTTTATGCTTAGTCTTGGGCTTAGGTGGCTCAAATGGGCAAGTAAGAATTGCAATTTTAGCATTGTTAACTTCCTGGAATTAAAGAAAAATAAAACACATGTTTGCAGGAAACCAACTGACCCCATACACACTATTAGATTTTCTGAAGATTTACCAAAACCATATAATAGGAGGTCAAACCTTAAGAGTTTTAACTTGTATGCAATCAGGCAGGCCCTTGCACTACATGGTTTTGGTAAATCTGAAGACAAAAATCTGCAGAAAAGCTAATAGTGTGCATAGGGCTTAAAACAATAAATGCGTGGGTGTACGTTAAGCATATTTGTGAAAACACAATGATCAGGAATACATAATAGAACAGATGCGTACACAGCGAAAAAGAAAATGTGGCGGGTGAGAAAGAAAACATGTGAGGCAATAGATGAAATGGATGGAAAATGAGAGCAAACTAAGGAGGTGAATTTTGTTGCAGGAAAGAAATTCACTCGATTCCCCCATCAACACTGACAGTGTTGACAGGGGAATCCTTTACACCAGGGGTAGGCAACCACGGCCCTCCAGCTGTTTTGAAACTACAAGTCCCTGACAATCACAGGCATGACTCCTAGAGGCAGAGGCATGATGGGATTTGTAGTTTCACCACAGCTCGAGGGCCGAGGTTGCTACCCCTGCTTTACGCGGGGCCATTGCATTCTCCCGGCAGGAGTGATCAACTTGGCTAGATAGCAAACTTTAAAATATAGGTCAACTTTAAAATTTACCTTCGGCATCTGCGGATGGCTGAAGTCCTTGTCGACTATAACACCTTTTATAAGTTGTGTGTCTTCAAGTTTGCCTCCAACCTTGCCTTCAACTTTAATCAACTCAAAATCAACATCCTTGCGTTCCATATCGGCTACAGTCAAAACTGCATTAACTGCAATTTCTGCCATCTGTCGGTGGCAGCGGTTAATCCTGCATATAAAAAAAAAAAAAAAAAAAAAAAAAAAAAAAAAAAAGGTAGGTTTTCCTTGAGACATGAAGGTCAACTACAGTGACATGTAAAAATGGTCTGGTTGACGCGTGGAGACCTATTGTTATGAGAATGCATAGTGGCAGCAAAAATGCACTGGCATGTGAAAAGGTAAATTTAAGGTATTTAAGTTCTACTACGGCTGGCCCTTCCTGTAGCTCCTCCTGAAGACGTCATGGCGAAACGTACGTTGAAGCGGAGAAACAGGAAGCAACGTCAAGCCGCACGGGAGAAGTGAGAAGCCCACATCTGGGTGGGTGCTCTCTAGTTTTGGGAGGATGTACTCATATTTCCTCCCAGAACAGCAGTACAGTACACACCTCCTGGAGCGTACAGTGGTGCGATCTGTAGCCAGCTGTGGATTACCAAACACAGCACCTGCCCACTCAGAACAACCCTCGCGCCATGTAATCGCTGTGACCAAGCACAGCATTACAGTAGTAAGCAAGGCTTCATAAATGAAAACTTGCAGTGTTAGAAACTGCTTATTACAGAGATATAAACAAAAAAATCCCTGATCACCTTCTAAAGTAGAACAGTGTTACTACGGGTAGGGTAACACTGCACTGCTTTGGTGACAGTATATAAAAGAAAAACCCTAGTTAGACTTACTGGTAACGGTATTTCTACGAGACTTTCAGGACAGCACCTGGAGAGAGAGAGCGCAGCTCCACCCACTTTTTCCAGGAAACACTGCAGTCAGTTTTTTCTTTAAAGACCGGACGCTTCCACCATGGCCTCAGTTGTTCACAGAGTACCTCCAGCCATGCTGAAATTAGATAGGCGAAACATAGCAATAACACCACATGTTACACAAACAATTAGGGCGGGTCATCGGTGCTGTCCTGAAAGACTCGTAGAAATACTGTTACCGGTAAGTCTAACTAGGGTTTTTCCAATGCTGATAGCAAGTCCAACCTGTAGTGGCGGGTGAAGGTGGAGAAGCTTGTCCACGTGGTCGCTTTACAGATCCGTCCTGGAGAAGCCCCTGCTCTTTCCGCCCAGGACGTTGCTACTGCCCTTGTTGAATGAGCCATTACCCCCGTGGGAGGATCAGCCCCTGACGCTTTATAGGCTTCACTGATAGCCATCTGCCTATAGTGCTTTTGGAAGCACTATGACCCTTACGAGATCCAGAGAAAAGAATAAAAAGAGAATTTGACTTCCTAAAGTCTCTCGTGATTTCTAAATAAATGAAGTAAACATCTTCTCACATCCAGAGTATGAAAAGACTCCTCTTTAGAGTTGGATGGTGTAGGACAAAAAGTAGGTAAAATTATCTCTTGTGCCCTATGAAAAGCGGTTGCAACTTTTGGCAAAAAACCTGGGTCAGTTTTCAGCACTACCCGGTCTGGAAATATAAAGCAAAAGGGTTCTATTATAGATAGAGCTTGTAACTCACTTACTCTTCTGGTCGAGGTAATTGCTACCAACAGGACTAATTTGAGCGACCATAATTTTATAGTTGCTTCCTCTGGGGGCTCAAAAGGTGATTTGATCAACCCCTGTAGCACCAATGATAAATCCCATTTGGGAAAGGATTTAAAAAGGTATTGGTCTAAGCCTGGCCAATGCTTTAAAAAAAATCTAATTATAAACGGCTCGAGATAACTTTCTCTCAAGAAAAACCGACAAGGCAGCTACTTGGACTTTCAGGGTACTGGCTGCCAAACCCATCTCCATACCTTCATTGAGAAACTCTAATATCAAAGGCAATTCCTGTGGTGAACATTTTTTAGTCATGCACCAGGAATTAAACTGCTTCCATGTTTTAAAATAAATACCTCTGGTAACCTTTTTTCGGCTATTTAACAGGGTCGACACCAGTTTATCTGAGAAGCCTTTTCTTTTTAGAATCTGCTCTTCAGTAACCACCCCGTCAGCTTGAGCTGGTCGATATTTGGATGCTGAAGGGGTCCCTGGGTTAAGAGATCTTTTTGAAGTGGAAGGACCCAGTGTGGTTCCACCGCCATCCTCTGTATAGTTGCAAACCAGGGCCTCTTGGGCCAAAAAGGAGCCACTAGGATCATACTTGTGGTCTCTTGTTGTAGTTTCTTTAAAACCAAAGGGATCATTTGAAAGGGGGGAAAGGCGTAGCACAAGTGGAAGTTCCACGGTTGTGCCAGTGCATCCAACCCTCCCCCCTGATCTTGCCTGTTTAGTGAATAATAGGCTTTCACCTTTGAATTCTTCTGGGATGTGAAAAGGTCTGAGGAGCTCCCCATTTCTCTGTTAATTTTTCGAATACCTCCTTGTTTAGACTCCACTCTGCCTCTAGTATCCTTTCTCTGCTTGGAAAGTCGGCCACTAGATTCAGATCTCCCTTTAAGTGTACCGCTGTTAGGGACTTTAAATTGTTTTCTGCCCAGGATAGAATCTGAAGGGACAAGGCTAGCAAGACTTTGCTTCTCGTACCTCCTGGTCTTGTCACATATGCCACTGCTGTGGCATGGTCTGATAGTACTTGAACATGGTGACCCTGGACTAGTTTCTCGAAAGCCCATAGTCCTAGGAGAATGGCCCTTAGTTCCCTCCAATTGGAGGATCTCCTGGCTTCCCTGTTCGTCCAATTCCCTGAGCCATCTGTCCTTCCAGGTGGGCACCCCAACCCCAGGAACTCGCATCCGTTGTTAACCTCCTCTCCCGGGGAAAACACCAGAGCAGGCCCCCGACCAGATTGGAGTGACTCCACCACCAGTTTCCTCTGAACTTGGGGGGATATTATCATCATTTTTTCTAGGGACTCTCCATAGGACCAATTTTTCAAGATTGTCTGCTGAAGATCCCTTGCGTGTAAACGTGCCCACTGTACTGCTGGTATCGCTGCAGTAAGGAGCCCCAAGACGGACATTGCTGCCCTGATGGAAATCGGCAGGTTTGTATGGGTCTTTTTTACCGCATTCTGAAGTTTTACAATCTTTTCCTCGGGGAGGAAGATTCTCTCCTGTATGGAATCTATAGTGTAACCTAGAAATTTTATTATCCTTGATGGAATCAGGTTTGATTTTTCCTTGTTTATTAACCAGCCCAGGCTCTCCAGATGTCTCTTTGTCCTTTCAGGATCCTTCTCCAATACGTGCCTTGTTTTGGCAAATAATAGAAGATCGTCTAAATATGGGACAATCGAGATTCCCTCTAATCTGAGAGGGGCTAAGGCCTCTGCTAGGATCTTCGTGAATATCCTTGGAGAGGATGACAGCCCGAAAGGGAGAGCTCTGAACTGAAGATGTATGATAGACTCTCCCATCCTGATTGCAAATCTGAGGTGTTTTTGGGATGCTGGGGCTATAGGCACATGGAGATATGCATCCCTTAGGTCTATGGATACCATAAAACAGTTTGGGATCAGGAGAACCCTTACCGAAAAGATCGTATCCATCTTGAATTTTTTGTACCTGACAGATCTGTTGAGAATCTTCAGGTTCAGAATTAATCTGAATTTGCCTGAAGGCATCTTTACCAGAAATATGTGCGAATAGCACCCCTGTTCCACTTCTTTGGGGGGGAACATTTATGATCACCTTTTGCTGAATTCATTCCTGTAGTATTGTAGTCATAGCTGCAAGCTTTTCTGGATCTCTGGTAGCTTGAGTTATAAAAAGCCGAACCGGAGGTGGTTGGGAAAACTCCAACCTGTAACCCTCTTTTATGGTTTTGAGGATAAACGGTCTGTTATCCTCTGCCACTGTGGAAAGGAGGTCTGTAACCTTGCTCCCACAGTTGGAGGACAGTCACTGGCTCTATGTATTCAGGGTAGGGGGGCGAAATAGCACTCCTGACTTGCCCCTGCCTCTCTGAGACCTCCAAGGTCTTTTATAACCTGTCTCCTTTGTATCTGAGGTTTTCCGAAAAGGATGAAAATTTTTACTGCCCTGAGGGATCACCTTTTTCTTAATGGGGGAAGGCCTTTTTCTTGTCAGCCGTTCTTTCCAGTATGGCTTCAAGACCCGGGCCAAAAACCAAATCCCCTTCAAAGGGTAGACCACACAGCTTGGTCTTTGAGGCTGTATCTCCGGTCCAAGTCTTGACCCATAGAGCTCTACGAGTTGAATTAAGGCAGAGGATCTGGCTGACATCCTGACTGATTCAGCTGAAGCATCTGCTATATATCCTACTGCTTTCAGTAGCACCGGTAGTGTCTCTAAAAGACCTTTACGAGGGGTCCATGCCTCGATGTGAGCTTTTAGTTGTTCCAGCCAATGCTCTAGGTTTCTGGCCACCATTGTTGAGGCCATAGCTGGCTTTAGATTTGCTAGGGTGGAATCCCAAGCTTTCTTCAGCAGGGAGTCAGCCCTGTTATCCATGGGATCCTTGAGGATACCCATGTCCTCAAAACGCAAGGTCGGTGTTTCGACACTTGAGAGAAAGCCGCATCCAGTCTAGGTTTTTTGTTCCAGACCTGTGTGCTATCTTCTTCAAAGGGAAACCTGCGTTTGAGGGATCTAGAAAAGAAAGGGGCCCTCTCTGGGTCCTTCCATTCCCTTTTAATTGTTTCTGACAGAAACTTATGCACCGACAACACCCTGTGCTTCACTTCACCCATGCCTTAAAACATTTTGTCATGTGACGATAACAGGGTTTTATCCTCTGTAATATTTAGAGTAGTGTGGATAGTTTTTAGCAGATCATCCACCTCCTCTAGAGATAATTTATAGCGAGAAGACGATTCTCTCTCTTCCTCTGCTTCTTCCTCAGATTCCGTAGCCACGCTACGATCTTCGAATTCCGAGTCACTGCCCCCTCTGTATGCAGAAACAGAGGACTGGGAACGAGGTACTGAGCTGCTACCTGCAGCTGGCCGTTTGTCAAGATAAGACCTGAATGATTCAAAAGTATCAGCTAAATCTTTTCTGAAAGAGCTCAGTAAATCTTGCTGAACCACAGGCGTAGTAGGAGTGGTTTCCTCTTTCACCAAGTCTGCAATACATCCTTTGCATAACACTTTTGCCCAAGACTCTAAGCACATTTTTACAAGATGGGCATTTCCTTTTAACAGAAAGAGGAATGTTTGGTCTCTTCTTTTGCCTTCTGAAATACATAAGCAAATAAAACCGTATGTTTTTACCCTACAAACAAACAGCATGCTGAAAAAATGGAGGAGCTAACACTTTAACCCCTCTACTTAAACTCAGCCAGTAAATCCCCCCACAGATTTACTTCACAATCCTTAAACACACTTACTTCCTGCTTCAATACACAGGAAGAGTGTTGCAGGCTCTTTAAAATTCCCAGAATTTAACAAAGAGGAGACTAAAACATGCCCATAGAGTAAGTTACAGAGACCGCTGTCCCCGCTTACCTGGGCCTGGCTGACTTGTGTGGCTCCTGCCACCACAGATTGTTCCTCCTCCATGCTGCCAGGATTCCCAATGGCGTCTGGTGCCTGTATTTAAAGTTTCCCGGTCCGCTCGCCGCTGCGAGGGCCGGAAATGACGTCAGCCGGAAGAGACCGCCCTCTCCTCCTGTGTTCCAGCGGCCGGAACCAGAAGCCGCGTCGCGCCGCTGAAGGTCCCGCCCTCGGCCGTAGTGACGCGCTCGCCACCGGAACCCCGAAGGCTGAGCCTTGGGGATGAAGAGGAGACGCCGCTCCTCCCCAGCTAGCCGCCGTTCTGAGGGAGCGGGGACCCCCAGCAGCCTGACCCTCGCCGGGTATGAAGCGGGGAGGACGCCGGAGCAACCCCCGCATGTAAGGGAGGAAGCTGGGCTGGCCTGTGTAACAGAAAAAACGAAATACCGGTATGCCCCAACTCTCTCCACCTGGAGAGAGCGCAGCACACCCCTGGCTCCCTGCAGCGCTTCCACCATGGCGGAGGAAACACTACAACTGAGGCCATGGTGGAAGCGTCCGGTCTGTAAAGAAAAAAACTGACTGCAGTGTTTCCTGGGAAAAGTGGGTGGAGCTGCGCTCTCCCTCCAGGTGCTGTCCTGAAAGACGAGGGGAGAAAAAAACTTTAACATACGGTCACCAAGTAGTGTCATTATATCGTTGTTGGGGTGATCATGTACAATGACTGGCTGCTCCAATATCACTGTCAGCCATTATCTCGGACCACCACCACAGCAGTACGATGTCACCAGATCAGTGCTGTCAGTATCCCTCATGACCACCGTACCAGTTACAGCGTCCCTGATGACTGTCACACTAGTGCAGTTTTGCCTCGGCCTGATCCAACCCTGGCCTACTTATTTGACCATGTTTCTGCCTGTCTGGACTGATCCAGAGGCTTGCTTGACTAATAGGAACTGGGACTGCTATAGGTGACGTTACACTAATGTATATTCCCTGATCACTCGTACAGAGGTGACCATTACAGTACAATTTGTGTTACTGGCCAGATCACCAGGTGAAACCAGAAGGTAAAAAAAAGCCCAAAAACGAAAACTAATGCTGCTACCACATCTAAAGATTGGTGTACTGCAATAAATACAATTTTTGCTTTTGGGTTTAAAACGGCTTTAATAGACCTGTAGTATTCCCTGAGTAATGAACTGTGAAATGTTCCAAAACAGGTTGGAATTAAAAAAAAAAAAAAAAAAAAAAAGTGTACAGCGATTAAAAGCCGAGTAACACCCAAAAGTGGAACTTCCGCTCATTTGTCTCCTCTCCCCTCCGGTGCCACAATTGGCACCTATCGGAGGGGGGGGGGGGGGGGGGGGGGGGGAAGAAGACAGGTATCCAGTTCCCACTTCCGGGAGTCCGGGCTGCGAGACTGAATTCCTGCAACTGGCATCTCACTTTACATTGGGAAATGTGATCAGAATCCTCTGTTAGGAGCAGGTTTGGCGCATAGGTTTGAAGACAGCCACCATTTAAATGTAAGGAGGTTTATATACTCCTAAAATGTGGAATACAGTTACTCCACTTTTTTTCACAGTGACTCCAATGTTTAGATTGGGTCTAGATGTTACAGAGCACTCAAGCTAAGCTATGAAACATTCCAAGATCAGTGGACACATTCTCCCAAACAGTTTATGAGGTGCTTAGGAGATCGACTGGAAAAGGAGGAACCTCATCTTCAAGCTAGAATAGCAAGCTCCCTAAGCCAACTAGAAATGGGTGAGAGGGGCAGGATGACCAGGGGCCCTCAGGAATGGCAAGGAGGGAGTCTTATTCTGAAAGAAACATGACTGAACTTGAATAGCTGCCTGTACCACATCCAACTATAGAAAATCTCCTTGGTATGTACCACAGCAGGACAGATGGATAAAAGTACAAGGTCCTCTTTAAGGTGGAAGAAACCACACCTTGGAGAAAGGTGGTCCTAAGCCTTAACACAACCTAGCCCTCATGAAGGACAAAGGTTTTCAACAAGCGAGACTTAAAATTAGAAATTTGCCTCATTGAGGTTAACAAGGTAAACTTTGTGGGTCAGAGTATGAGCGATTCTTCTAGAGCAGTGTTTTTCAACTTTTCAGTTAAGGCATCCCTAAAAAAAAAAAAAAAAAAAAAAAAGACAATCTCGAGGCAACCCATTTTAAAATGTAAAAACTATTTTAATAGTTTTACATAATGCATAATTTACATAATGTAGCAACAGCCACAAGTAGGACACACAACCTTAGGAGGTGATTTATTCTTCCAAAGCAAATACACTTTTGCAAACTGATAGGGACTAGTATTCCAATGTTTCTCTTCTCCCTCAGTTTTTTTCTATCACTCAGCCAATGTGACTCCAACACTGATGGAGAGGGGCAGGGGAGGGTCAAACAAGGATTCTGTGCAGGCGACTGACATCCTCCTTATCAATTGATAACGCCATTGGGTGGGAGGACGCCGGTAACTAGAAGGTTGCAATGGTGCAATGAAAAACGGTGGCTTTGTGTAACTAAAAGGCAGCCTTCATCCACACGCTGGCTTTTATACAATTTTTGGGCAATTTTTAGGGCATTTTGCCAAGACAGCTCTTTTAGCGCTGTCGCACTTTGAATGACAATTGTGCGATCATGCTACACTGTACCCAAATTTTTTATAATTTTCCTCACACAAATAGAACTTTCTTTTGGTGGTATTTAATCACTACTGGGTTTTTTTTTGTTGTAAAAAATAGGACCAAAAATTTTGAAAAAAAACAAAAAAAAAAAAAAAAACCATTTACTTTTTTTTCTGTCAGTAAATTTTGTAACCAAGCAATTTTTCGCCTTTACTGAGGTGCGCTGATGAGGCGGCACCGATGGGCTGAACTGGTGGGCATTGATGTGGCACTTATGGGCACTAATATGCCACACTTATGGGCACCGATAGGTGGCACTGGTGGGTGACACTGATGGGCATGGATGAACAGCAGTGATGGGCAGCACTGACTGGCATCGCTAATGGGCACTGATTGGTAGCACTTGTGGCCAGTGGTGGGCACTGATTGCTGCCACTGGTGCGCACTGTTTTGTGATACTATTTATTGTAATCAGGGCACAGATGATCAGTGCCCCGATTATATCCCTAGATGTCCCTCTGAGGAGATGCCGGCGATCGGCTCTCCTCTCCTCACACTCGGTCAGTGAGAGGCGAGGAGAGCAGATTACCGTCATCTCCTTGTTTACATGTGACCGGCTGTGATTGGACATCTGCACGGTTTAGGAGATATCCCTGTATTTCATCGGCACATGCGCACTTAAGCAAAGGCACGTACGTGCCGTTGCTTCGGTTGTACTGTGCATCTCCCACGCACGTGCGCAGGAGTGACGTCATCGCAGCTCTGGTCAATCACAGCGCAGGAGCCGCGATGCCCGGAAATAAGTCCCCGGGGAGATGTCGGCCGCTGGAGCGGTGAACAAGGACATCAATCTCAGGTAAGTAATTCATAATGAGCTAGTATGCTAGTATATTATTATGCCTGTGTCTTGCAGGGTTTTTTTTTGTTATTCTTCAATAGATTTTACAACCACTTTAAAAGAAATGACCGTAAAAGAAGGTGATGACAGGTTTCTTGGTAATCTGGGAGAGCCTACAGAAAGTCAGCCAGTAAACTGATGAGGTCCAAGTACCCCAACTGTCTGGGTCAGTGAAGTTACACAACTAGTCGGGTTGGGGGAAAAAAAACAAAAACCAAACAAAAAAAACTCCATCTAGTCTAACAACCAAACTCCATCTAGACACACACACACACACACACACACACATATTTTCTCCAGCAGGGGAAAAAAAATTCTTCCTGGTCCCCCAAGAGACAATCGGATATTCCCTGGATCAACTTCACCTATAAATATCAGTATCCAGAATGTGACAGACTCACCCGGGACAGAGGCTTTTGGAGGGGACTGAATGCTAGCCTCTTGCCTACCGATTATGGGCCCTGGCATTTGGAAGAACGGTGCGCTTCGTGAGCTGTATGCCTGGGGACCCTTGAAGTGGTGTTAGTTTACTCCCCCAGTACACACAGACTCTGGGAACCCTGTGTATGCCATATTGGAAATGGTGACTGGGAGGGTATGTCTTGGATTGCCTAAAATGGGACAGTAATATTTATCCACAATATCTCCCAGGATATAGGTAAAGACTATTCTTGGTTTGATTCTAAACTCAACATGTTAGTTGAGAGAGCTTATCACATTGGCCTCTAGAACTGGGTAGGAGCCGGACAGTCTACTCCTACTATAGTTTGTTACCTACTAGGCTGAGGAAAAGGGTGGGGGGGGGGGGGGGGGAGAGAAATCGCTGTTTGTATTGTTAATTGTAATTAGCTCCTGCTATTGTGAGAAGGTGTCCTGTGTTTATACTAATGTGTGAAGCTCAGTGACAACAAGTCTGACCTGTAGTGAAATCCTGATTAATCATAATGCTCCAGAGGGCACAGAGTTACATCGGTTGCTTTAAGGGATTAGGCAATTAGCTCATGTTAATTAGGTTTCTGGTTACAGTTATTATTGTAAGCCTGCTGTATATAGGTGTGTCATCTCAAATAAAATCAGTCCATGTTCAGCATTAAACAAGTATAGTCTTGTTTTGTGCTTGTGAGCGGTTGGAGTATCTGATAGCTATAAAAAAAAAAAAAAAAAAAAAAAAAAAAAAAGGAAGAAGAAGGTCAGGGGGGTTTACAACCACTTTAATTAACCTGTAAGCTAAATCAACATACATAACATCCCATAATAGTTTGCCAACAAGGGAGAGTGCACACAATACTAGCAGACAATACTGAGAGTGCACACAATACTAGGTGACCCAATTAACAATGGGAGAAAGACACTTAGGAGGCACACATTGGGAAAGACCTACTTAAAGCGAAGTTCCACCCATATAAAAGTCAGCAGCTACAAAAAGTGTAGCTGTGACTTATTAAAATCGGGCACTCACCTGTCCCACAGTCCAGCGATGCGGGCGAACAAAGCCCTGCTCCTCTCTGCGGCGCTGGCATTGTCACTGTGGGCGCCCGGCTGTGAAGTCATGTGTAAGCAGCGCTGCGCACTGACTGGCTGGGCAATCATCTGGGACCTGTGATGTGTCCCAGGTGATCACCGAGAGGTGAACTTTTTTTTTTGGATTATGTCAACACAACGCACTACAAAGGTGAGCCAGGCAGCCGCTGCCAGACTGAAGGAATTCACACACACACACACACACACACACACACACACGGGCTTCCCTCCCCAAAAAATAGTCAACAGACTCAACACGTCAGCATGCTGTCTAAATTTCAGACAGGAGCTATTTCAGGAATGACACCCCTGGAGGCATACGAGCTCGGCGCTCGTGGATTGATGCCCACACTCACTTCATGAAAGTGAGTGCAACCTCCCCCCGTGTGTGTTTTGCCCCCCCTCCACTGTGGTCATTGCAGAGTTATTTTACATGCTGTATATTTTTATTTTTTATATTTCGCTTGGCATGTTCATCATTGTCACTGCCTGTATACACGGAACATCTACACCTGCGGGTCATTTGCAACACAGGCTGTACACCTTACAGCTGTAAGGTAAGCGGCTTGCATACACGGAGGTGTCCTCACTGAAGATCCCCCCTCCCTTCACGATTGGACTTGTTTTGTGTTTCTCATCACAAGTTTTTGTTTTTTGGACTGGATGATAGAACTAATATCCATGTTTGTCCTAGGGATTTGTCACTTGTAGTTCACCAGGATCTGGGACGTTTTTGCTAATGGGGCACTAGCCCACATATATTTTTCTTGCATTATATATATATAATTTTTTTTTTTTTTGCATTGTGTCATTATTCATCTTATTTGTGTTAGTATATGCATTTTTGTTTTGCTAAATTCAAGCAGTCACTGTTTCACGATTACCTTTATATATTAGGCTTTGTCTGCCCTCAACATTATATACATGTTGATCAGCTACGTTGCACTGCACTGCATCCCCACCATGTTTTTTTTAGCATGTAGGATCCATTCATGCATTGGCCAGTTTCTGCTTTTTTAGTTCACTTTGCCACTTTAGTCATCTTTGTAGCTTCCCTCCCCCCCCTTCATCACAGCGCAACTACCATCTTCCCCCACTTTTGTCCCATTTGTTCTGCCTTGGATCAGTACTTAGGTGTTGCAGCAGTGTCCTTTTAGCGTAGCCCCCCCCCCCCCCGACAGCGCAGGAGTTTCCACTTTCACAGCAAAAATACTGAATTACAGAGGATTTTCGGATCTCACTCCACTCTGGGGAAATCGTAAACTAGGAGAGCTCCAGAAGATAGGGATAATAAAGGAATGGGAGAGATGCGGTATAAAATTTCTCACAGCTATACCAAGAAGGCATCTTGAAAGCTTTCCAGGAACTGAGAGCTCAATATGCCTTGCCGAACAAATCCTTTTTTAACCACTTGCTTACTGGGCACTTAAACCCCCCTCCTGCCCAGACCAATTTTCAGCTTTCAGTGCTCTCACATTTTGAATGACAATTACTCAGTCATGCAACACTGTACCCAAACAATTTTTTTGTCCTTTTTTTCATACAAATAGAGCTTTCATTTGGTGGTATTTGATCACCTCTGGGTTTTTTAATTTTTGCGCTATAAATGAAAAAAGACCGAAAATTTTGAAAAAAAATGCTTTTTTCTTCGTTTCTGTGATAAAATTTTGCAAATTAGCAACTTTTATTCATAAATGTTGGCCACAATTTATACTGCTACATATCTTTGGTAAAAATAACCCAAATCAGTGGATATTATGTGGTCTGTGTGAAATTTATAGAGTCTACAAGCTATGGTACAAATCATAAAAAAATGATCACATCTGATCACACCTGATGTACTGAGGCCCATCTCCTTTCTTGAGACCATAACAAGCCAGGAAAGTACAAATGCCCCCCAAATGACCCCTTTTTGGAAAGTAGACATTCCAGGGTATTTAGTAAGAGGCATGGTGAGTTATTTGAAGTTGTCATTTTTTCCCACAATTCTTTGCAAATTAAGGTTTTTTTTTTATTTTTTATATTTTTTTCAGAAAATTGTCATTGTAATAGCTTATTTCTCTCACATGGAATGTCCATACCACAAATGACACCACAAAATACATTCGGCTACTCCTCCTGAGTATTACAATACCACATGTGTGGGACTTTTTCACTAACTGGCCACATACAGAGGCCCAACATGCAGGGAGCATCATCAGGTGTTCAAGGAGCATAAATTACCCATCTAACTTGTTGACTACCTATTACACTTTTGAAGGCCCTAGAGCACCAGGACAATGGAAACGCCCACAAAATGACCCCATTTTGGAAAGCTAACACCCCAACGTATAATCTATGAGGCATAATGAGTCTTTTGAACGGTTCATTTTTTTCCAGAAGTTTTTGGAAAATGTAGAAAAAAATGAAAACGCATTTTTTTTTTTACACAAAGTTGTCCGTTTATAAGATATTTCCAACACATAGCATTTACATAGCAAAAATAACACCCCGAAATACATTCTGCTACTCCTCCTGAGTAAAACGATACCACATGTGTGAGACTTTTACACAGCCTGACCACATACAGAGGCCTAACATTGAAGTAGCACCTTCAGGTGTTCTAGGAGCATAAATTACACATCTCGATTCTCACCCACCTATTACACTTTTGAAGGTCCTGGAGCACCAGGACAATGTAAACGCCCACAAAATGACCCCATTTTGGAAAGCTAACACCCCAACGTATAATCTATGAGGCATAATGAGTCTTTTGAACGGTTCATTTTTTTCCAGAAGTTTTTGGAAAATGTGGAAAAAAATGAAAACGCATTTTTTTTTACACAAAGTTGTCCGTTTATAAGATATTTCCAACACATAGCATTTACATAGCAAAAATAACACCCCGAAATACATTCTGCTACTCCTCCTGAGTAAAACGATACCACATGTGTGAGACTTTTACACAGCCTGACCACATACAGAGGCCTAACATTGAAGTAGCACCTTCAGGTGTTCTAGGAGCATAAATTACACATCTCATTTCTCACCCACCTATTACACTTTTGAAGGCCCTGGAGCACCAGGACAATGGAAACGCCCACAAAATGACCCCATTTTGGAAAGCTAACACCCCAACATATAATCTATGAGGCATAATGAGTCTTTTGAATGGTTCATTTTTTTCCAGAAGTTTTTGGAATATGTGGAAAAAAAATGAAAACGCATTTTTTTTACACAAAGTTGTCCGTTTATAGGATATTTCCAACACATAGCATTTACATAGCAAAAATGACACCCCAAAATACATTGTGGCACTCCTTCTGAGTATGGCAATACCACATGTGTGAGACCTTTACACAGCCTGGCCACATACAGAGATACAACATGCAAGGAACACCATCAGGTGTTCCAGGGACACATAGCATGCATATACCAAGAATTACACCCCAAAATACATTATGCTGAGCAAAGAGAAACAAAAGATTACCTGTGGTTTCAGTAGTATAGTTGTCCCCAGGAGGATAGCACTGGTCCAGGCAGCAGGCAGGGACTTGGTCAGCAACAGCGAACACAATTTTTCAGGCAGCAGGCAGAAATACTGTCCATAGTCAGTACAGGCAGCAGGCAGGGATACTGTCCATAGGTCAGTGCAGTGCAGGGTCAGTGCAGGCAGAGATGGTCAGCAGTGCCAAAATATTGGTCTTGGTAGTAGGCAGGAACAAGGTCCATGTGCTGTGGTCAGTGCGACAAACAGAGGCATGACAGCAGCAACTCCTACAGGCAGCAGGCAGAAGTAGGGCCTCGTTCAGGACAGAATGGGGACAGGGGTAGAGGCTTCTCCCACCCAAATCTCTTTGAAGCCTCCGAGTCTCCAGACCCTAATCTAGGAATGAGAAAAGAAAATTGTTTTCTTCATCCAGAAAAACTATTCTGGAGCCCCTCACATATGTAAGACCCCTGTGTTGAATCCCACTAGTCCAGTTGCAGGGTACAAGATCAGTCCAAGAGGCAGGCAAGAGGCATGGTCAAACAGTCCAAGGTCAGTTCCAGATCAGGCAAAGGTATGTACAGAATCGTTAGGCAGAAGCATGGTCGAATAACAGTCCAGGGTCAGTTCCATATCAGGCAGAGGTATGTACAGAATCGTTAGGCAGAAGCATGGTCGAAAAAAACAGTCCAGGGTCAGTTCCAGATGAGGCAGCGGTATGTACAAAATCGGCAGGCAGAAGCGTGGTCAAATAACAAGCCAGGGTCAGTTACAGAGCAGGCAGTGGCATAAGGGGTGTGAAGGCAGGAACTGAGGATTACGGTTACCATACTTCACTAATAATTTAGTGAAGTATGGTAACGGCGGAAGCATTCACCTATACAGAGGCCTGGTTCGGAAGGACATTCTGCACAATAATAAGATGTGTCTCTTCTGACTCCTGCTCTGGTACACACCTTACATCTTTTTTGGCGTCTTTGGCCTGTTGGTCTGGGAGGGAGTTTATCTGGAAAGTGGCGCTCGGAGAGTCGACTAACAACATCTGATCGGATGTTTACTGGTGGGCCGTTCGGGAATATAAGGGCAATGTAAATTTCCTCCAGGTAGCCAAGGAAGCGTTGGGGGTTTTGGGTGGATTTGCGGTAAATGATATAGGAGTTGTATATGGCCAATTGAAAAAAATAAATCGCTACTTTTTTGTACCAGTGGTATGTCCTTCTTGAGGCAAGATATGGTTCCAACATTTGATCGTTAAAGTCGACTCCCCCCATAAACAAATTGTATTGATGGATGCATGTGGGTTTCTGGATGGGGCCATTCCTTCTGGGGATTTCCACATAGGTGTTGTTGTGGATGGAAGACAACATATACACATCCCTTCTGTCCCTCCACTTCACTGCCAGAATCTCTTTGTTACGCAGACATGCCGTTTCTCCTTTTCTCAACTTCTTATTAACAAGACTTTGAGGAAAGCCCTTCCGATTTTTTTTCACGGTGCCACATGCTGGCGTCTTCTTCCGATGAAGGTTGTGGAACAGGGGCAGAGAAGTGTAGAAGTTATCTACATACAGGTGGTATCCTTTGTCGAGTAGGGGGTATATGAGGTCCCAAACAACTTTCCCGCTGGTTCCCAAGTAGTCCGGGCAATTAGGAGGCTGCAGCTGGGTGTCCTTCCCTTCGTACACCTTGAAGGAATATGTGTACCCTGTGGCTCGGTCACATAGTTTGTACACCTTCACCCCATAGCGGGCCCTTTTGCTGGGGATATATTGCTTAATTTTAAGCCTGCCGCTAAATTTCACAAGGGACTCATCTACACATATTTGTTGGTCCGGGGTGAACAGCTGGGGGAATACTTCGGAAAAATAATTTAATATTGGGCGAATTTTGTAAAGCCTGTCAAAATTAGGATCAGTTCGGGGAGGGCACTGGGTATTGTCGCTAAAATGTAGGAACCTCATTATCATCAGATACCTGGTTCTGGGCATTACCGCGGAGAAGAGCGGCATGTGGTGGAGGGGGTGGGTTGACCAATAGGAACGGAATTCGTTTTTTTGAGTGAGCCCCATATTCAATGTGAGGCCCAAAAAAACCTTGAACTCCTCCACTGTCAGGTCTCTCCACTCATAGGGACGGGCATAATATGATGTGGGATTTTGCAAAATAAATTGCTGTGCATACAGGTTGCACTGGGCCACAATTGACGCCAACATGTCCTCCGTAAAAATTAAATTAAAAAAATTAATTGGGGTGAAATTCCCTGTATCCACCTGGACTCCTGGCTGGGCCGTGAAAGGGGGAACGCTAGCTTCTCCTGAATTGGGAGGAAGCCACAAGGGGTTCTGAAGTGCAAAGGGAAGGCTGGCATGGGACCTAACCCTTTGGGGCTGGGGTGACACCCCACTGGTACTTGGCCTTTCTTTCCGAGGCACTGCGGTGCTAGTGGATGGCACTGCAGTGCTAGTGGATGCCACTGCGATGCTGGCGGATGCCACTGCGGTGCTGGCGGATGCCACTGCCTCCTCACTAGAACGCCTTCGTTTGGCGGGCAGAGTTTCTTCCTCCGAGTCTGTAAGTGTTTCGCTACTGAGGACTGGCTCGTAATTTACGTCAGAATCCGAATTGGAGAGGGAATCTGAAAAAGAGAGCTCCGCGTTGCTCTCATCGACCGTAGAAAGAATTTGGTATGCCTCCTCGGCGGAAAAGCTTTTTTTGGACATGGCGGCTGGTGGTTTATGAGATTGCACAGCTGTGTGCTAAGCCTGCACTGATGAGGTGGCACTAATTGATGGCACAGATGTGCACTGATGAGGCGGCACAAGTGGGCACTGATCGCACAGATAGGCACTGATGAGGCGGCACAGATGGGCACTGATGAGGCGGCACAAATGGGCACTGAGGCAGCAGATGAGCACTGAGGAAGCAGCACAGATGTGCACAGATTTACACTAATGAGGTGGCACAGGTGGGCACAGATATGCACTGATGTGGCACAGGTGAGGTGGAACAGATGGGCACTGATGAAGCGGCACAGATGGGCACTGATGAAGCGGCACAGATGGGCACTGATAAGGCAGCACAGATGGGCACTGATAAGGCAGCACAGATGTGCACTGAAGCGACAGATGGGCACTGATTGGTACAGATGGGCACTGAGGAGGTGGCACAGATGGGCACTGAGGAGATGGCACAGATGCGCACTGAGGAGGTGGCACAGATGCGCACAGATGCGCACTGCACAGACGGGCACTGATGGGCACAGACGGGCACTGATGGGCACAGACGGGCACTGATGGGCACAGACGGGCACTGATGATGCACTGATGGCACAAGTGGGCACTGATGTGCACAGGTGGGCACAGATGGCACTATATTGGTGTCACTGTGGGCACTGTTGGGCACACTTTGCTGTTTTTTACTCACAGAATCTCTCTCTCCTCACACGCTGTCTCTGTGTGAGGAGAGAGAGAGCCGGCAATGAGAGATGATCTCAATTGTTTACCTTTTAGATCATCTCTCATTGGAGGCGGCGATCGCGCTGTAAACGGCCGCTGTGATTGGCCGTTTACAGCGATCTGTGATTGGCTGTGTCCAAGGGACACGGCCAACACAGATTTTCCCCGAGGCGCGCTCACGAGAGCGCGCTGGGAATGAGGAAAGGGGACGACGTCAATGGACGTAGTCCCGGTTTTTCAGATCCGCGCTGTTGCCGTCATTTGGCAATGGCCCGGATCTGAGCAGGTTAAATATTTACAGGTCAGGCATGCATTAGAGGTACAGTTTAGAGGAAGGATTCTAGAATGAAGTGCAATTCCTGTACTCCAAAAATTAATGGAGATTCAACAAAAGGTTTAATCTCAAAAGTATATCCACATATTAACAATGGGAGATTGGACAGGCGAGATCCTCCTTGGTATAAGAGAAAATAGGAAAAAGATGTAGGTAATATATGATACCCAGTGGAATAGAATCCTTGAAGTAGCCCCTTTGGTCTCCTTATCCCCGTCGCAGAGGATATCACATCTATTTTTATTGTATAGAACTTACTATACTCCCTATAGACTTTTTCAATATGGCCGTCGGACAGATCCTAGTTGCCCTAGATGCGGGGATTTAGAAGGGGGTGTTTTGGAGGTGTCCGAAGCTATTTCGGTATTGGACGGAGGTGGTGAAAAACATTGATGGGGTGTTCGGAACCTCCACCGAGCTGGAGCCGAAAAAATGTCTTTTGGGATTAGTGGAGGGCGAGGGTAAATTAGGTAACACCCAAGTAGCAGTGATGAGAGGTCTACTTCAAGCAAGGATCTTGATTGTCCAAAGATGGCAGTCTGTACTACCTCCGTCCAGTGAAGAATGATTAAATAGTATAAATGGCACAATTCTCAAAGAGAAAGCGGTATATATAAAGCAAGGTGCGCCTAGGAAATATATGATCTGGAAGCTCTGGTGGGAAGCAAGAGGGATCCGCATGTAAAAATGTAATAAACACTAAAACAATTCTGTAGATAAGGGATAAATGAGAAGGGATCCTAGAGAATTTAATGAGAGAATGGAGAAATGGAAGGAGAAGAAAGGAGGGAGATGTCTGAATCTGTGCGAGAATGGGAAATGGGTGTTTTTTTTTTGTTTAGTTAATAAAAACAGACGTATCCCCAGGCTCCACCCTATACTTAGATAATATATGCTTGGGTTTTCACGATCCGGGATGGAGTTTTGGATCAATAAGGGGAAATATGTATTTGCTGGATGTGTATCTGTACTGTCCCCTTTTTGCTCCTTGTATAATAAGAAAAAATATTTTAATAAAGTTAAAAAAAAAAAAAAAAATTGAATGAGCTATACAAAGGGGCAACAACTTCAAAGGAATCTATACTTCTACATGTGTTTCAAATGGGCCCTGTTGGTGCATGGACTCTGGGTTTTACTATGGAGTGACCCGTTATCCTCCCTGTTTGACATACAATTTACGTTAGAGCTGGTGGTCCTGTTTCTCAAAGGATATGAACTATGGATCCTTAATACAGGATACCAAGTTGCCCAGTGGACTTAGCTTGCTGGTGCCATTTACCACCCTACCATATGTTGGCAAACTGTTACTTACTTTGCTGTTCCAGAGCTGACGACTCCACTTTGCCTGCTGCTATGCCAGAGAATGCTACCACGACTATTGCTGCAAGGGGCATATCAAAGTGACCCAATTACTAACTCTCACTGGGTAACGGTGTTTAAGGGCCTTGTGAAAAATGTGTCCCACATTTCTTATGTCATTGTTAGTATTCTAACCATATACTTATTTCAAGATGAACGTGGTACCAATTATCTCATGGAACGTTAGGGGGCTCCACAATCCACTCAAGCATACCACAATCACTACGCTGCTCAGAAAACATCTGCTATATGTGTCTTCCAAGAGACACATCTCATACCTGAGACGTTGTCATGTTTGGGGTACTCCTGGCCGTACCACTCCACTCTCACTTCCTACTCAGTGGGTGCGAGTACTGGTTCACAGGGATCTAGAGTTCCATGTTGAGATTGAACAAATCCACCCTGAAGGGCATTATATACTGTTGGTATGCCGTATTTTGTGAAATGTATTTTAGCCTTTGTGTACATAACTCCTCAATTCTTCAGTCCCAAGGACTATACTGACTTATCAGCTGGGCTTCCCTAGGTTTGTGGCTGGAATTGCTATCTAGACCCCAATTTAGATAAACACCCGCCTACTCAGCAAGGAGGCGGTGTTCACCGCACGGCCCCTTTTAAAATGTATTGAAGAGGTGGGCTGGATAGACCCATGGCGTGGTAAACACCATTTACAGAAACAATTTATGTTTTTCTAAAACACATCGTTCATCGTCATAGACTTGTGTTTATGTATCTCGGATGCATCTAATATAATCCATGATATCATGTATGCCCCAAGGTGTCTCGGGTCACTCTCCCCTATTGGTATACATTAATGCGCGACCCCTTACAATTTTGCAGAGAGCTCCCTGGAAGCTCAATGCTTTTTGGCTGCATCTCATACCCTCACATACCACAATAGAAGCCCAAATTACAGAATTTTGGCGCATCCACTCAGATGGCAGTAGTGTTCATGAAGTGTGGGACGCATTTAAGGCTTTCCTACGTGGAGTGTTCATTGCAGAAATAACATTTTTTAAAAAGGTCACTAGATCTCAAAGGGGACAGACAGCCCAGCTGGAAGGTCGCCTGGAGGCTGAATTTATTGCCGACCCTTCAGACTCCAATAGGGAGGCTTTGGATCGTATAACTACGTCAACAGCAGAAAGAAAAAAAAGTTTTTTTTAATAGACTGGCCTTTTAAGAGGAGGAGCAGACCGGTCGCTTGCTAGCTAAAATTGTACAAACCAAGCATCACCGTTCAATGGTGATCTGCGTACATGGCAGGGTGCAGTGATGAACTCCCCAGGCCAGATTATACCAGTCTCAGCAACAGTACTCTACTGAATCCCTGAAAAAAAAAAAAATATATATATATATCTATCTCTCTCTCTATCTATATATCTCTATCTAGATATATCTAGATATGGCAGAATTTATCCCCTAAAAATCCATGGCAATTAACTTATGGAAATGGTTTAACATTCAATCCAATATGGACAACTCAGGGGACAGGGCCTTGCTATCTCTAGACGCACATAAGGCAATTGACAGCATAAAGGAGGATACATGTAGGCGACTATGGAGAAATTTGGGTTTGGGCCAGGTTTCCTGTCATGGGTAAGACTGTTATACAGTTCCCCCACCAAGCTGCCATTAAAATGGCTGGAATACTCTCATCCAGCTTTTCCCTACATAGGGGTACCCGCTATCTCCTTATTTGCCATAGCTATTGAGCCATTGGCAGCTATGATACGCACTAATGCCTCAGTTAGAGGCAACCATGGGAGATACGATCCATTTGGAAAACACACATTTACCAGCACAGGAGTAGTTCCCAAAAATTTCAAGCGATATGGTCGCCTTAGCTTGACACTCCAGGGTCATCCCCAACTGACTTAACCACTAGATGACCAGCCGCCGCAGTTATTCTGCAGGAGGTTGGCTCTCCTGGGCAAATCGCTGTAGCTATACGTCGGCTGCTTTAAGACCACTATGGGGCGCACGTGTGATGGAGCTGATGTGCGTGGCTGTGATGTCTACCGGGCACCCACAATCGCTCCTGAGAGATACAGAACGGACATCTGTCAATGTAAACAGACAGATCTCCATTCTGTCGGGAGAGGAGATTGATCTGTTCATACAACGATCAGTCGTCTCCTCCAGGCAGTTCCACCCCCCCAGTTAGAACCACTCCCTAGGACACACATTTAACCCCTTGATCGCCCCCTAGTGTTAACCCATTCCCCACCAGAAAAAAGTTCTATTTGTTGGGGGAAAAAAAAAAAAAAGGACATCAATTTTGTTGGGTACAGTGCACAACCGCGCAATTATCAGTTAAAGCCATGCAGTGCCGTATCGCAAAAAGTGGCCTGGTCATTAAGGGGGCAAATCCTTCTGGGGCTGAAGTCGTTAATCTTGGATAGGATTCTGTATAGTTAGCATCTCCTTTTTGAAGGTTAAATGTGGAGTAGAATAGATCTGAGGGGTGCAATGGATCGTCACAGATCCGTGATCTGAACGGTTCAACCTGTTCGGATCGGCACACACGCGATCCGCTGCCTCGGCCTTAGGAAAGGCCGCGGCTTCGGCCTAGCTCCAGAGTGGTGGCCATCTTGGTACACCCGGTGGTGGCCTAGGTGAGCGTCACGCTGACGTCATCACCTGCCTCAACTGCAAGCAGACAATCGTAGGGGAGATGTGGATATTACAGTGGGGGGAGATGTGGATATTAGTGGGGGAGATGACGTGGATATTACAGTGGGGACGGAGTTTGTGGATATTACAGTGGAGGTTGCGTTTGTCTTTTTTTTTTTTTGCTGATCCGATCTGAGGTACGATCCGAACTATGAGTTTTTTTTGATCCGTTGCACCCCTAATAGATATACATCTATTTATATATAATTAACACAACGTTGGACTTGTCACTTAGACCCCTTTCACACTATCGCCCGGACGTCGGCGGTAAAGTGGCGATACTTTCAGCGCATCTTTACCGTTATTTAAGTGGTGCTATTCGGCCGCTAGCGGGGAGGTTTTAACCTCTTATAGGGGCCGAAAAAGTGTTAAATCCGCCCGCAAAAAGCCGCTTTGGTGGTGCTGCCCATTGATTTCAATGGGCAGGGGTGCTTTAGGAGCGGTGTATTCACCGCTCCTACAGAGCTGCAAAGAAGCTGCTTGCAGGACTTTGTGACGCCCTGCCAGCGCACCAGTGTGAAAGCACTCGGGCTTTCACACTGGGATTGCAGATGAGGCCCTTTACAGGCGCTATTTTTAGCACTAAAGCGCTGAAAAACACCTTCAGTGTGAAAGGGGTCTAATAATGTGGTGGATCTGTGTTAATGTCTCTGGAATGGTTCAATGACTTGTAATCGAAAAATTTCTCTTTTCGATAAAACACACACAAAAAAAAAAAAAAAAAAAGGAGGCAATTATAGTGGCTGTTCTTACAGGCAGAAGGAGGGGACGACCCCCCCCTTCTGCTGCCCTACGGTACTTCTACCGGCTTGCCCGTGCGTTCGGCGAGTCAGAGAAGGATCACCATAGAGAATACCAGTGACCAGATGGTCCCCGAAAGTCTGACTCGGAGGCCCAGGGGTGACGTTAGGACATCACGTCTGGCCTGGCAATTTTAAATACTGGTGTGTACTCGGCTGGAAAGCCGAGATCGTGTTTTTTTTTATCTCAGGCTTTTCAGCCTTGAAGGAAGATATGGGGTCTTACTGACCCCAGATCTCTCCATAAAGGAGGACCTGTCATGTCCTATTCCTTTTACAAGTGATGTTTATAGTCCTTGTAATAGGAATAAAAAAAATATTTTTTAAAGTGCCCCTGTCCCCGCATGCAGAAGCGAACGCATACGTACATCTCGCCCACATGTGTAAACGGCGTTCAAACCACATATGAGGTTGGCACGGTTGCGCAAATAGTCGTAGCTATACGTTGCTCCTTTAAGACGTCATAGCAGGCGCGTTGGCACCTGCGATCGCTCGTGACAGAACGAGAACGGGGATGTGTGTGTGTAAACACAAATTCTGGTTCTTTCAGGGGAAAGGAGACAGATCGTGTGTTCTTACCAAGTAGTAACACCGATCAGTCTCCTCCCCCAGTCAGTACACAGTGAGGGAACAGTTAACCCATTTCCCTGACATTTATACAGTAAATCAGTGGCTATTTTTAGCTCTGATCGCTTTATAAATGTCAATGGTCGTATTTAGTGACAAAAAGTGTCTGATGCAATGTTGCAGTCCTCAATTATTTTTCCGCAGATAGCCACCATTACTAGTAAAAAAAAAAAACAAAGTCTATCCCCTATTTTGTAGACGTTATAACTTTTGCGCAAACCAATATACGCATATTGCGATTTTTTTTTATATGTAGAGGAATATATATCGGCCTAAACTGATTAAGAATTTCTATTATTTGAAATGTTTATTATAGCAAAAAATTACAAAAAATTGTGTTTTTTTCCCCCAAAATTGTCTTTTTGTTTATAGCGCAAAAAATAAAAACCGCAGGAGGTGATTAAATACCACCAAAAGAAAGCCGTGTAGAAAAAGGACATAAATTGTATTTGGGTACGTCGTCGCACGACCGCGCAATTGTCAAAGTGACAGTGCCGTATCGCAAAAAATGGCCTGGTCAAGAAGGGGGCAAATCCTTTCAGGGCTGAAGTGGTTAATGCTATTAGCATTTTTTTTGAGCTGCAGAGTCTAGGAGCAGAAAAAAAAAAATGGTTTTAGTAGAGTGTCTTGGAGCGTTTTTCCAGCAGAAAAAATGCTGAATGCTCCTGCTACAAAAATTATACCAACCCCACCCCCCCCCCCCCGCCCCCATGTACTGCAAAAAACGCTAATAAAATGCCAATGCTTTTAAAAACTACTAGGAGCTGGCAACAAAATGTTATTGCCAGATTTTTTTTTGTTTAGCTTAAAACGCTAGTGTGCATGGAGCCTAATAGCGGACAGTGATTTAATTAAACCATAAGCTAATCAACAAACCTATAACATCAACACTAGCAGACAAAAAACAATAGGTGACCCAATTAACAATGGGAGAAAGACACTTAGGAGGCACACTATGGGAGATACCTGCTTAAAATAAACACATTATGGCAGGAGACCCCAGTGGTTTGAGCTGTTCGCATAGAGGCTCCAAATATGTATATGGAACCTCCAGTTCCCAGAGTGCGTTTTGGGGAGAAATGTACTTGGATTTAAAGCAAGACCACTCCAAGGGTCCCCCAGGCACACACCTCCTAAAAAGAGTAGTGTTCCCTTAACCACTTCAGCCCCAGAAGAATTTAACCCCTTCATGACCATTCCATTTTTTGCGATACGGCACTGCGTCACTTTAGTTGACAATTGCGCGGCGTGCGACGCTGTACCCAAACAAAATTGACGTCTTTTCCCCCACAAATAGAGCATTCTTCTGGTGGTATTTGATCACCTCTGCGTTTTTTTATTTTTTGCGCTATAAAACAAAAGACCGACAATTTTGAAAAAAAAAAAAACACCAAACTATTTTTTTCCTCAGTTTAGGCCGATATATATTCTACATTTAAAAAAACTAAAAATATAAAAATCGTAATAAGCGTATATTGAGTGGTTTGCGCAAAAGTAATCGTGTCTACAAAATAGGGAATAGATTTATGGCAATTTATAATTTTATTTTTAACTAGTAATGGCGGCGATCAGCGATTTTTAATCAGGACTGCGATATTGCGGTGGACAAAATCGGACACTTTTTTGGGACCATTGACACTTATACAGCGATCAGAGCTAAAAATAGGCACTGATTACTGTACAAATATCACTGGCAGTGAAGGGGTTAACACTAGGGGGGAGCGATCAAGGGGTTAAGTGTGTGTTCTAAGGGGATTGGACTGACTGGGAGAGAAGACAGATCGTTGTTCCTACTTAGTATGAACACACGATCTGTTTCTGCTCCCCTGACAGGACAGTGATTTGTGCGTTTACACACACAAATCCCCGTTCCTGCTCTCGTGGCTGCAATCTCAGGGGGGCTTCAGAGATCACGCCCGCCGACCACGCGCTTTGGGTCCCTAACCGGGTGCGCCTGCTATGGCTCTTAATTAAAGCGCCCGAATAGAATATATATATATCTCTATCTCGATTCACGCAGCAGAGCCGCTCTGCCTCCGTATATACACAGGAGCCAGTCGGGAAGCGGTTAAAAGCCAGGGCCCAGTCCATAGGCAAGAGGCCACACCCTGCAGTCCCCTCCAAAAGCCCCCATCCTGGCTGGGCCTGTCACAGGATTTTATGCCCGGAGGAAAAGATTTAGATTTCCCCCCTCCTGTCCTCTGTGATGACAAACTGAATAACACCAAGTTCACTATATGGACGCCTTATACATGTTAATCTCTTCAAGAGAATGAATTCAGTTCCTCTAATCTTTCCCCATAGTCGAGCTCCTTCATGCCTCTTATCAGTATCTAAAAACTTGAAATTAGCTGGATTTATGAGGTCAAATGCCTTAAACCCTTAGGGTTGAATGTGGATATTGAAATGAATGCTTTTAAATCGATAATTCTTAACCCGAAAGTTATGAATCATATTGGTCAAATTGTTTATATTTTGTACTAACATACAGTGGCTTGCGAAAGTATTCGGCCCCCTTGAACTTTAACCTTTTGCCACATTTCAGGCTTCAAACATAAAGATATAAAATTTTTATTTTTTGTGAAGAATCACCAACAAGTGGGACACAATTGTGAAGTGGAACATAATCTTTTGGATTTTTGAAACTTTTTTAACTAATAAAAAAATGAAAAGTGGGGCGTGCAAAATTATTCGGCCCCCTTGCGTTAATTCTTTGTAGAGCCACCTTTTGCTGCAATTACAGCCGCAAGTCGCTTGGGGTATGTCTCTATCAGTTTTGCACATCGAGAGACTGAAATTCTTGCCCATTCTTCCTTGCAAAACAGCTCGAGCTCAGTGAGGTTGGATGGAGAGCGTTTGTGAACAGCAGTTTTCAGCTCTTTCCACAGATTCTCAATTGGATTCAGGTCTGGACTTTGACTTGGCCATTCTAACACCTGGATACGTTTGTGAACCATTCCTTTGTAGATTTTGCTGTATGTTTGGGATCATTGTCTTGTTGGAAGATAAATCTCCGTCCCAGTTTCAGGTCTTTTGCAGACTCCAACAGGTTTTCATCCAGAATGGTCCTGTATTTGGCTGCATCCATCTTCCCCTCAATTTTAACCATCTTCCCTGTCCCTGCTGAAGAAAAGCAGGCCCAAACCATGATGCTGCCACCACCATGTTTGACAGTGGGGATGGTGTGTTGAGTGTGATGAGCTGTGTTGCTTTTACGCCAAACATATCGTTTTGCATTGTGGCCAAAAAGTTCGATTTTGGTTTCATCGGACCAGAGCACCTTCTTCCACATGTTTGGTGTGTCTCCCAGGTGGCTTGTGGCAAACTTTAGACGAGACTTTTTATGGATATCTTTGAGAAATGGCTTTCTTCTTGTCACTCTTCCATAAAGGCCAGATTTGTGCAGTGTACGACTGATTGTTGTCCTATGGACAGACTCTCCCACCTCAGCTGTAGTTCTCTGCAGTTCATCCAGAGTGATCATGGGCCTCTTGGCTGCATCTCTGATCAGTCTTCTCCTTGTCTGAGCTGAAAGTTTAGAGGGACAGCCAGGTCTTGGTAGATTTGCAGTGGTCCGATACTCCTTCCATTTCAAAATGATCGCTTGCACAGTGCTCCTTGGGATGTTTAAAGCTTGGGAAATCTTTTTGTATCCAAATCCGGCTTTAAACTTCTCCACAACAGTATTACGGACCTGCCTGGTGTGTTCCTTGGTCTTCATGATGCTCTGCGCTTTCAACAGAACCCTGAGACTATCACAGAGCAGGTGCATTTATACAGAGACTTGATTACACACAGGTGGATTCTATTTATCACCATGAGTCATTTAGGACAACATTGGATCATTCAGAGATCCTCGCTGAACTTCTGGAGTGAGTTTGCTGCACTGAAAGTAAAGGGGCCGAATAATTTTGCACGCACCACTTTTCAGTTTTTTAATTGCTAAAAAAGTTTAAAATATCCAAAAGATTTCGTTCCACTTCACAATTGTGTCCCACTTGTTGGTGATTCTTCACAAAAAATTAAAATTTTATATCTTTAGGTTTGAAGCCTGAAATGTGGCAAAAGGTTGAAAAGTTCAAGGGGGCCGAATACTTTCGCAAGCCACTGTAGGTTGCATCTCTGACAACCTCAGAGTGCATCTTTTATCTATATCTGCTGGGGTTCAGTTTTATGCAATTTATGTATATAATTTTATGAGACCTGCATTTTATTAAAATTTTTTCTCCTTATTTTAATTACTATATATGTATGTCTATGGTGGGGACATACAGGTCTAAAAATACAGGTACATTTTTGTTAGTATGTGCTGTACCATCTCTTTTTCTCTATTGTACCGCGGGCTGAAAAGCTGAGGTTCGGCGAGATACGATTTGTGTACGTAATGTTATGGTCCTTTATATATGAACAATTGAATAAATACAGTTTGTAATGCCCAGGCTTCCATCCCGGTTTGGCAGTTTGCCAGAACGGGGTTTGGTATTAATCAGCCTGATTTAGAAGGAGGGAGGGGTATAGGTTATCCAATTACCTTCCCCACTTGTAACAACTGAAAAAGAGGGTTGGTTTTGTTTTCACCAATATGGCCGCCAGACGAGAAAGAGGCTTGGTTGCTTCCCTGTGAGTACTTAAGGTGACGTTCAGTGCGTCGCTTGTGCCCTTTGAAAACGTCACATGTGACCTAACATGTCAGGGTTAAGCTACGCACCAACGTCACCACGCTATACGTGAGCCCGGAAGCAAGGGCAACCGCTGTATATGTTTTATTGCCGGCAAACTTCTTTTTAAATCTTTGTATGAAGCTTTTTATGAATAAACCTAACAGTGTTTAAGGATAACACATTATTGGAGCCCCCTCCTTTTTTCTATCCTCCTATATGGCCCGTTCCGGTGCGAGAGAGCATTTTAGCTTCTACTAGAAAGCAAGTTTCTTTGCACAGTGGACGGAAAATTGGCGTTACGAGTGAGGAGGAACTCGGAGGTACGGACATCCCAAATCGGAGTAAAGACCCTGCAGAGGGTTATATCTGCAGGTGTTAACGACCTTGCTACGGATAGGAGGTCCACCTTATCCGGTAAGGGTCCCCATTACCTTCTGGTGTGCACCCCAAGGACAGACCTACCCTTCACTCTCTTGGTGGTGGCGGAATCATCTTTTAATTTTCATTTTGAATTTTTTTCCTCTTTTCATTGTGGAATTGGACAATATACACCATATGCGGATTTTGCACAGTGATTAATTTAATCTAATTAATTTTGCACTATATGGATTTTATGTGGACACTTTTAAATTATATTGATTGACATTTATATTTATGCAATATTTATTTAAGGCATATGATTTTGCACATTGGTTTTTGGGAATTTAATTTTTTTTCTAGTAGCGCGACTTTCTCCTTATACAATTTTTCCTTGCATGGATGTTTGTGTCGCAGCTTTTTCTTCACAGAATATTTTTGTTCTCATTTATTTTCACTAGTAGCGCGGTATATGCCCCTTTATTTTACATATTGTAGAGGAGGTCATACTAATGATTTGTACAAGGGAAAAATGATAACTCTCTCTGCTGTCCATACCTCTACATACAAGAAAGGATTTTGCTCGCTTTGGAAACCGCCGCTTGGCATTGCATGCTAAATATTAAGCTTATGATCTACCAGAACACCCAGATCCTTCACTATAGATTCCCTCAGTTGTACTCCCCCTAGTATGAATGATGCATGCATACTCTTAGCCCCCCCCAAGGCCATACCTTTACATTTATCAACATTAAACCTCATTTGCCACATAGTTGCCCAATTAAACATTGCATTGAGGGAGGCTTGTAAGTTGGAGACATCCTGTAAGGACGTTATTTCACTGCATAGCAAGGTGTCATCTGCAAAGACTGAAATTGAACTTTTAATCCCAGACCCTAAATTTGTAAACATATTAACCACCTCAATACAGGGCACTTTCAACCCCTTCCTGCCCAAGCCATTTTTCAGTTTTCAGCGCTGTCGCACTTTGAATGACAATTGCGTGGTCATGTTACACTGCACCCTAATGAAATTTTTATAATTTTTCCCCCACAAATAGAGCTTTCTTTTGGTGGTATTTGATCACCTCTGTGGTTTTTATTTATTGCGCTATAAACAAAAGAATAGGGACAATTTTGAAAAAACACAATATTTTTTACTTTTTGCTATAATATCCAATTTTTTTTTTAAACAAATTTTTTCCTCAGTTTAGGCCGATATGTATTCTTCTACATATTTTTGGTAAAAAAAAATTGCGATAAGCGTATATTGATTGGTTTGCGCAAAATTTATAGCGTCTACAAAATAGGGGATAGATTTATAGCATTTTTATTTATTTTTTTACTAGTAATGGCGGCGATCTGCGTTTTTTATTGTGACTGCGATATTGCAGCGGACATATCGGACACTTTTGACACATTTTTGGGACATTTATACAGCGATCAATGCTATAAAATTGCATTGATTACTGTGTAAATGTGACTGGCAGGGAAGGGGTTAACACTAGGGGGCGATCGAGGGGTTAATGTATGACCCAAGGAGGTGATTCTAACTGTGGGGGGAGGGGACTGACTGGGGGAGGTGACCGATCGGTGTCCCTATGTACAAGGGACACACCATCAGTCTCCTCTCCTCTCTGACAGGACGTGGATCTGTGTTTACATGCACAGATCCACGGTCCTGCTCTGTCACCCGGCAATCGTGGGTGGCGGACATCGGGCACCAGGTCCCGAGCGACGCAGCGCACACGCCCCCTAGTGGCTCGGGAGGGCGATCACGTCATATGACATCTGCCCAGAACAAGAGAAGCCTCGTCCCGCCGTCATGACGGTGGCTTGGTGGTTAAAAGGTAAGCGTCCCAACACTGAACCTTGGGATACACCACTAACAACCCTAGACCATTTAGCGTATGAATCATTAACCACTACTCTGACTACGGTCTTTTAGGCAGTTTTCTATCCATTTACAAAAGTGATTTTTCCAGGCCTACAGACCTTACATATTAGCCATGTGTGGGGAACCGTGTCAAACGCTTTTGCAAAATCCAAGTATACCAAGTCCGCAGCCACCCCTAAGGTTTTACTTAGCTCCTCATTAAATCAGATTGGTCTGACAACTTCTGTCTTTAACCAGTTGCCGTCATACTGTGGCAGGTCGGCACATTCCCGTGAATCGCTGTCATTGTACGTCGGCTCCTTTAAATGCATTAGCAGGCGCGTGCACCCGCTGCGCGGCGGGGGGACGCGATGCGCTTGGCCGGCGGCCATGTCTGCCAGCGACGGGGAAATCGATAGTCTGCTCCTAGGAAGGAGCAGTGATCTGGATCCTACTCTAGTAAAGCACATCCCCACTGTTAGAATCACCGAGCAGGGAACACATTTAACCCCTTTCCTACCAGTGATATTTACACAGCAATCTATAAAAATGCACGGATCTCTGTATAAAATGTCAATGGTTACAAAAATGTGTCAAAAGTGTCTGATCTGTCCGCCGCAATGTCGCAGTCCCGACAAAAAATTACTGATCGCCGCCATTACTAGTTAAAAAAAAAAAATTAAATAAAAATGCCATAAATCTATTCCTTATTTTGTAGACGCTATAACTTTTGTGCAAACCAATATACGCTTATTGCGATTTTTTCTTGTTCAAAGATTTTTATTGAAAGATTATCAGATAGCAATTAGAATATATTGATGAGTTCTATAGCAAGCTCATGTATAACAAATTGCAGGTTGGAACATTGTAATGACGAAATGAGGAGAGAATATTTGATGATAATTTATAAAGTAATTTCAAGCTATGTCAGAACAGTAAATAGAAAATTATTGTCAAACAGATGTAATAGTAATTTGTCGTTTGTGTCTGAAGTAGCATGGGTGTTAAACTGTTGATTAACGTACTACTACAGGACTAATGATGATGATGATATTGATGTCTTTTAAAAACATTTAGAATCATCTATTGTTGTCAAATATCATATGCATTAATATTAAGAAAATCTTAAAAAAAAAGAAAAAAAGGAGGAAAGGTAAAGTGAGCATGGGGATTCCGGAGGCAGAACCTTACAAAAAATATGGTCGTAGTTGTATGGAAAAGCGTTTGTTACCATGACAAGTACCTGATGTTCAATGTTAGTAGGTAGACAGTATGACCCATGGTCTCCACATAACCTCAAACTGTTGATTTAAAAAGGGCTATTACCGGATCTGGTGTAATTCATTTTCAAACATTTGAGGAAAGTAGGAAAACGTTTTTCCAAAAGTTGTGTATAATAGAACAATTCCACCATATGTGCATACAAGTTCCTTGTTCGGAGCAGCCGCGAAAGCAGAAGCTTGAGTGATCACATGTGAATTTAGCTATTCTAGCAGGAACCAAGTACCAGCGTGAATGTACCTCAAAAACGGTTTTAATATTACATTGCATGAAAAAGATTTCATACTAGACCATATTGCAGATCAATTCTGAGTTATCTGTAGTGCAATCAAGGTCCTTTTCCCATTTCACTACATAAGACGGTAAATCGGCATCGGATTTAATAAGCATTTGAGAGTATATTGTTGATATAAGGCCTTTCACATGAGGATCCTTCATGCATATGTGTTCATTTAGAGAAATTGTCTAAAGTATCATTGTTAAAAAGATAAGTGTAAAAATTGACTTGAAGGTAACAATATAGTTCAGATTGAGGGAGCCCGAAAGATTCACATATAATCTGGAAAGGAACGGATTGTTTTTAAAACTATGTTATGTAAGCATGTCATACCTGCTTTGGACCAGACCTGAACGATATCCATGCTGGGTAAAAAGCTGGGTTTTTGAGAAAAGAAAGAAGTGGATTGTGTGTTGATTGTAGACTGTGTGAGGTTGTGTCTATACCAAATAGATAGGGAATGTTTAGTGATTGGGTTCTGTATAGTCTTATGATCTATTGGACATAACCACAACATATTATGTAGGGAGAGAGGGTCACAAGCTATTGCTTCAATGATTACCTATAGGTGAATTTCTACATTAGTGTGATATTTTGTTAACTGTGCCAATTGAGCAGCCTTATAATATAATGAAAAGTTTGGAAATCCTAGGCCACTGAGTTTTGGGAAGGTATAAAGTTTCTCTAGGTAAGTGTGGTTTGAGTTTCCCCCAAGCAAATTGTATTAATTTTGGTTGTACGATTCTAAGGAAATAGGCAGGAACACGTGTTGGAAGAACTCTAAACAAGTATAAGAATTTAGGGAGTATAGCCATTTTTATTATATTGATTTTCCCAAACCATGAGATTGGTATGGATGACCATTTTAAAAGCAAATTTGTAGTTAGTTTCAGTAAAGTAGGATAACTTGTGGTAAAATCTAGGTGATTGGCAGTGAGCTGGATCCCTAAATAAGGCATACTGTTAGTAGCCAATTTAAAGGGTAACAACTCCTGTGCAGCTAGTTTCTCAGCATTAATGAAATATTCAATGCCGTAGATTTTTGGATATAAACCGCAAGACCTAAAATGGATGAATATGGTTTTAACAAAACCAGAAGGTTAGGAGCAGAGATTTTAGGCAAGGACAAAAATAAAAGGATGTCATCCGCAAAAAAACAAATTTGTGGCGATAGCCTCCCAGTTCTATTCCTGTAATAGAAGGCTCCATTCTTATTCTTAGTGCCAAGGGCTCAAAAAAATGCCTTTATGTTGAATGTCTCCGATTTGTAGCCTGCATATTTAATATAAGCTTTGGGTTCATGGTATAATGAAAAGATCCATTGTAAAAAATGTGGGCCATTTACTAAGGGTATAGTGCATATAGGACCAAGAAATAGAATTAAATGCTTTTTTATATCTAGCGAGAGGAAGCAGGCTGAATGCGGCGTAATTTAGCAGCATGTGATAAAAGGGTTGCACGTCTAATATCGCTAGCTTGTCGAATAGGGATAAATTCTACTTGATCTCCAAGAATAATTTTACCAATAAATGTATTAAGTCTAGTAGCGAGAATTGTGGCTAATATTTTGATATCTAAATTTAATAGGGAAATAGGGTGATAATTCTAACAAATGGTGTCAGTGTTAGGTTTGGGGAGCATACAAATAATCGCCATCAATGTTTGTCTAAAAGAATGTCCTGAAATGAGAGAGTTGAGGGTGTTAAGACAGGTGAAAGAGTTTCTATATGTACGGTAATAGCGTGGAAAATCCATCTGGGCCAGGTCTTGTTTAGTTTCAATGTTTTGATAGCATTGGATACCTCAATCAATACAGGGTCCTCCAATAACTCCAATTGTGTTGTGGGTAAAGAGGGAAGGGAAATGTGGGAAAAAAAAACTCATCTGCTTTGAATGTATCCAGCTTGTCAGATGAATATAAAGTAGTTAGATGTGATTTGAATGTTTGAAGTATTTTCTTTGGATTATTGGAATATACATCCCTCGACAATTTAAGGCGTATAGGTTTAGAGGAAATGTTATAAGACTTAAGCGTACAGGCTAATAGGGTTTTGCCTTTATATAAAAGTTGAGGCGTGATCGTTTAATCTGCTGACTAACAAATCAAATTCTAGTTTGGCCTTATCTAATTTCAATTTTAGTGAAGGGGAAGGATTGGTTTGGAATGCCATATAGCAAGTGTTGACATCAGTTTCTAACTTGCTGTAAAGAGCTTTACGTTCTCAGTTGGAGAGCAGCTTGTCTCAAGCACATACCACAGAGAACTGGTTTGTGGGCTTCCCACAGGGTGAGCAGAGAAATGTCGGGGGTAGAATTATCTTCAAGGTATTTTAGTGCAAGTTCAAATTCAAAGTTAAGTTTATGAGTTGGATTTTTGAGCAAAGAGTCTAAGAAGCAAAGTAAGATCGTGTTCTTTCGGAATTGTAGAGGCTATGACAGTATATATTGCACTATGATCAAACTATGGGATGGGCAAAATCTTGGATGCCAAAATTTCGGGCACCATGCCTACAGTTAAAAATGTGGTCAATCCATGAGAATGATTGGTGGGGATAAGAATAATGAGTATATTGTGTTTTAGTGGGGTTAAATTCACACCAATTAAAATTGTATTTTGCAACTAGAAAATGCATTTCCTGGGGAAAATGCGTGGGAATGCTGAATAGCTAAATTGCTAAAACGGCCGCCATCAAAACTGCCCCATCATACTGCCATCAAAACTGCCCCATCAGAATTGCCCCATCAAAATTGTCCACATTAAAACTGCCCCATCAGAATTGCTCCATCAAAATTGTCCCATCATATTGCCACCATCAGAATTGCCCCATCAAAACTGCCCCATCATATTGCCACCATCAAAACTGCCCCATCAGAATTGCCCCATCATATTACCACCATCAAAACTGCCCCATCAAAACTGCCCCCATCATATTGCCATCAAAACTGCCCCATTAGAATTGCCCCATCAAAACTAAAAGTAATTTTTTTTTTCAAAAATAATTGCTGAATAGCTAAATTGCTAAAACGGCCGCCATCAAAACTGCCCCATCATACTGCCATCGAAACTGCCCCATCAGAATTGCCCCATTAAAACTGCCCCATCATATTGCCACCATCAAACCTGCCCCAACAGAATTGCTCCATCAAAATTGTCCCATCATATTGCCACCATCAGAATTGCCCCATCAAAACTGCCCCATCATATTGCCACCATCAAAACTGCCCCCATCATATTGCGATCAAAACTGCCCCATTAGAATTGCCCCATCAAAACTGCCCCATCATATTGCCACCATCAAAACTGCCCCATCAGAATTGCCCCCATCATATTGCCACCTTTAAAACTGCTGCATAAAAATTGGCCCCATCAGAATTGCCCCATCAAAACTGCCCCATCAAAACTGCCCCATCATATTGCCACCATCAAAACTGCCCCATCAGAATTGCCCCATCAAAACTGCCCCATCATACTGCCATCAAAACTGCCACATCAAAATTGTCCCCATTAAAACTGCCCCATCATATTGCCACCATCAAAACTGCCCCATCATATTGCCACCATCAAAACTGCCCCATCATATTGCCACCATCAAAACTGCCCCATCAGAATTGCCCCATCAAAACTGCCCCATCATATTGCCACCATGAAACTGCCCCATCAGAATTGCCCTATCAAAACTACCCCATCATATTGCCACCATCAAAACTGCCCCATCATACTGCCATCAAAACTGCCACATCAAAATTGTCCCCATTAAAACTGCCCCATCATATTGCCACCATCAAAACTGCCCCCATCAAAACGCCACCTTTAAAACTGCTCCATTAAAATTGTCCCCATCATATTGCCACCATCAAAACTGCCCCATCAGAATTGCCACCATCAAAACTGCCCCATCATATTGCCACCATCAAAACTGCCCCATCATATTGCCACCATCAAAACTGCCCCATCATATTGCCACCATCAAAACTGCCCCATCATATTGCCACCATCAAAACTGCCCCATCATATTGCCACCATCAAAACTGCCCCATCATATTCCTTTATTATAAATCAGTACATGGTGTGTCTGTCCCCTCCCCCGGGCTCTGTAATCAAAGCTGAGATGCTCCAGCCACCTCCCCCCTGTGTATAACAGATGCTTTGGTAACCATGGCAACAAAAACACAGTACACTCTGATTAATGGCTAAAATTTCTTGAAATGACCTCTAAACAAAAAGCTTTTCCTCAAAAACTGTAAAAGATATCAAACTGAAAAGATATAGCCAGATAGCTGAATATTTTGTGAACATTTTAGAGTTTGTTTGGCATCTGTAGGTGAAAGTATGAAGGAGCTGAAACTTTTGGGAGCGGAAGAAGATTTTAAGTTTCTGAAGCATGCTCCCATTGACTTCAATGTTAAAAAAAAGTGATAAAAAGCTTAATATTTTAAAAAGTATAAATGGTAGAAAAAAAAAGTTGAAAGAGCACACATCAGCTAAAAGAGACGAAAATTTTGATAGTTGAATGGTTTTAATAGCTGAAAGTATGCAGACGTTACGCAGAACCAAAAAACGTACGGAATAAAATTAAAATTATTAAAAATAAATAAAATCGAACAACAATAGTGGGACTGCTAAAGCATTCCCACTAATAAAAAAAACGAACAATAGTGGGACTGCTAAAGCATTCCCACTAATAAGTTGCGAAAAAGAATGTCTATTGGGAATGTTTGATAGAGGTATAGGTGATTTATCTAGAAAGGGGGGAAAAAAAAAAAAAAAAAAAAAAAAAAAAAAAAGAAAGGAAAGAATTAGGTCTTTTATTAGGGGCATAATATGATACTACCGTTATAGCAGTATCAAATAAATGTCCTGTAAGAATTAAGTAACGTCCTTCAGGATCTTTAACCACTTAAGGACCAGCCTCGTTTTGGATTTTAGGTGTTTACATGTTTAAAACAGGTTTTTTTGCTAGAAAATTACTTAGAACCCCCAAACATTATATATGGTTTTTTTTCTAACACCCTAGAGAATAAAATGGGTCATTGCAATACTTTTTTTTGCACCGTATTTGCGCAGCGGTCTTATAAGCGCACTTTTTTTGGAAAAAATTCACTTTTTCGAATAAAAAAAATAAGACAACAGTAAAGTTAGCCCAATTTTTTTTTATATTGTGAAATATAATGTTACGCCAAGTAAATTGATACCCAACATGTCACGCTTCAAAATTGCGCCCGCTCGTGGAATAGTGTCAAACTTTTACCCTTAAAAATCTCCATAGGCAACGTTTAAAAAATTCTACAGGTTGCATGTTTTGCGTTACAGAGGAGGTCTAGGGCTAGAATTATTGCTCTCGCTCTACCGGTCGCGGTGATACCTCACATGTGTGGTTTGACCACCGTTTTCATATGCGGGCGCTACTCACGTATGCGTTCTCTTCTGCGCGCGCTCGTCGGGACAGGGCGCTTTAAAAAAAATTTTTTTTTTTTTTTTATTATTTATTTTACTTTATTTTATTTATTTTTTCACTGCTTTAAAAAAAAAAAAAAAAAAAAAAAAATTTGGATCACTTTTATTCCTATTACAAGGAATGTAAACATCCCTTGTAATAGAAAAAAACATGACAGGTCCTCTTAAATATGAGATCTGGGGTCAAAAAGTCCTCAGATCTCACATTTACACTAAAATGCAAAAAAAAAAAAAAAAAAAAAAAAAAAGTCGTTTAAAAAAATGACACAGAAAATTGTGCCTTTAAGAGAAGTGGGCGGAGCCGTCATAATGACGGCGCTCCGGCCGTCACGTGGTATAGAGACGGGTGGGGGCCATCTTGGCCTCACTCGTCTCAGTACCTCAGCGGTGACAGGTCCCGATCTCCTCCGCCGCTACCGACGGCTCCGGTAAGCGGCGGAGGGCGCGGGAGAGCGGCGGGAGGGGGGGTGGCACCTCTCCCGCCGCCGATAACGGTGATCTCGCGGCGAACCCGCCGCAGAGACCACCATTATCGTGTACAGAATCGCTCACTGTAAAGATGGATACCTCGGTTGTGGCAGCAGCTGCTGCCGTTACCGAGATATCCATCTTCAAAAAAATGACGTACATATACAGTGAGCGGTCGTCAAGTGGTTAAACTTTTAGTAATGTAAATGGGGTATTGCGGTGGAATGCAATAAGTACACCACACTGTTTGGTTGAAGCCGAGGCTGTATATACCTGAGAATATACCTTACTGAAATATTTAGGATTGGATTGTGGTGTAAAGTGGGTTTCTTGAAGGCACAAGATATGTGCTTTTCTAGTGGCAAAGGAACAAAATGCTTTGGTGCGTTTTTGTGGAATGTTGAGACTTTGCACATTTAGGGATAATATATTTAACGGAGCCATGGGGTTACAAGTTCATAAAGGTATGTTATCATGTAACCTAAAACATTGTGCAAGTAGGTTTGCCTCTGGGTGGGGGGGGGAATAAGGAAGGATGAAAAAGGAAAGGGAGGAAGATCCAAGAATAAAATATAATTTTATTCGTCTTGAATAGTAGATAAAACGTGTATGACCTCATAACATCCGTTGGGGGGGAGAAAAAAAAAATCTCCCTCCAAGGGAACATTAGCCACTGTCAGATGCCCACATCAATGAGCAAACTAAGTAGCAAAGAGGGAGCGCAGGGAACATCCCTGGAGGGATAAGGAAGCCAACATTACAAAGCCATAAACTTTAAAATTTGGAATAGAATTGTATCCACAATATTCTATACTAAAACTGGTGAGATAATTAAAGTAATTTCATTAAAAAGGTAGAAAATTACTAAAAAAAAAAAAAAAAGGAATAACAGAATTTTAGAATTGGCTTGTGTAGTAATGAAGAAAAAATAAATAAAAAATATGGATTTATGAGAATGGATAAGATATTCCATTATCAGAAAGTGTTTGAGCATGGAAAAAAAAAAACAAACAATTAAAAGGCCATAAGTAGGGATGAGCCAAACACCTCCCTGTTCAGTTCGCACCAGAACTTGCGAACAGGCAAAAAATTTGTTCGAACACCGTTAAAGTCTATGGGACACGAACATGAATAATCAAAAGTGCTAATTTTAAAGGCTTATATGCAAGTTGTCATGAAAAGTGTTTGGGGACCTGGGTCCTGCCCCAGGGGACATGGATCAATGCAAAAAAAGTTTTAAAAAAAAACTGACGTTTTTTCGGGAGCAGTGATTTTAATAATGCTTAAAGTGAAACAATAAAAGTGTAATATCCCTTTAAATTTCGTACCAGTTTTTAGAACAGTCTGACAGCAAAATGACATTTCAAAAAGGAAAAAAAAGCCATTTAAAACTACTCGCGGCTATTAATGAATTGCCGGGTCAGACAATACACATAAAAGTTAATTGATAAAAACGGCATGGGAATTCCCCACAGGGGAACCCCGAACCAAATTAAAAAAAAAAAAAAAAAAAAAAAAAAAAAAAAAAAAAAACCCATTACGTGGGGAGTCCCCCTAAATTCCATACCAAGCCCTTCAGGTCTGGTATGGATTTTAAAAGGGAACCCCGCACCAAAATTAAAAAAAAAAAAGCGTGGGGTCCCCCTAAAAATCCATACCAGACCCTTATCCGAGCACGCAACCTGGCAGGCCGCAGGAAAAGAGGGGGGGGCGAGAGAGCGCCCCCCCTCCTGAACTGTACCAGGCCACATGCCCGCAACATTGGGAGGGTGCTTTGGGGTAGCCCCCCAAATCACCTTGTCCCCATGTTGATGAGGACAAGGGCCTCATCCCCACAACCCTTGGCCGGTGGTTGTGGGGGTCTGCGGGCGGGGGGGGCTTATCGGAATCTGGAAGCTCCCTTTAACAAGCGGACCCCCAGATTCCAGCCCTCCCCAGTGTGAAATGGTAAGGGGGTACAAAAGTACCCCTACCATTTCACAAAAAAAAAAACAAAAAAAACTGTCAAAAATGACAAGAGACCATTTTTGACAATTCCTTTATTTAAATGCTTCTTCTTTCTTCTATCTTCCTTCGGTTTCTTCCTCCATCTTCTTCTGGTTCTTCTTCCGGTGTTCTCGTCCGGCATCTTCCTCCGCGGCGTCTTCTTCCCTTCTCCTCGGGCCGCTCCGCATCCATGATGGCATGGAGGGAGGCTCCCGCTGTGCGACGCTTCTCTTCTGACGGTTCTTAAATAACGGGGGGGCGCCACCCGGTGACCCCACCCCCCTCTGACACATGGGGACTTGACGGGGACTTCCCTGTGGCAATCCCTGTGATTTAGTCTATGTAGTCACTTAGTCACCTAGTCTATGTAGACATCAATTCATGATTTGGCAGCCTTGTCTAGGCACACTTTTGTTGAAAACTCTACGCGTTTCATGGCTATATTACATTATGGCCCTTTCATGTTTTATTTCCAATGAGTTATCGTGGTAGAGAGGAGGTTCTAAATGGAAAAGGTTCCCGTCACATCTCTTGGCAATCAAGCAAGCTTAATGATCCACAAAATCAGCCTGGTTGACCTTTTTAGTTAGAGGTCATGTCAGTTTGTTGAGTAGAAAATTTAACTACACTCTTTGGATGTAACTTATGCCGCGTACACACGAGCGGACATTACGGCGGACTTTGCCCGGCGGACTTTGACGTACTTTCCGACGGACTTTGTGAATGAACGGACTTGCCTACACACAATCCACCAAAGTCCGTCGAATTCGTACGTGATGACGTACGACCGGACTAAAACAAGGAAGTTCATAGCCAGTAGCCAATAGCTGCCCTAGCGTGGCTTTTTGTCCGTCGAACTAGCATACAGACGGCGGACTTTTCGACCGGACTCGATTTCAACGGATAAATTTAAAACAAGTTTTAAATCCAATTCCGTCCAACTTTTGAGAAAACAAAGTCCGCTGGAGCCCACACACATCGAATTGTCCGACGAAATCCAGTCCGCCGGGCAAAGTCCGCCGTAATGTCCGCTCGTGTGTACGCGGCATTAGTAAGACATTGCATATGGTGAAGGTGCATGGTTTGGAACTACCCTATTGAAGGAATTATGGACCTTATGATGAATTATTTCAATTGATTATATTAAACAGGATGCAATTTATTAAAGTGGAGTTCCACCCTAAAGTGGAACTTCCACTCATCGGATCCCCCCCCCCCCCCCGGTGCCTCAATTGGCACCTTTCAGGGGGGAGGGGGGGTGCAGATACCTGTATAATACAGGTATCTGCACCCACTTCCGGGAATACCTAGCCGCAAATGCCCGCCCACCCCCATTGTGTTCTGGGAAATACACAGTTCCCACAACACAACGGGGACCAGTGTAGACGTGCAGCGCGAGTAGGGAACCGGTCAGTGAAGCCGCAATGCTTCACTTCCTGATTCCCTGACCGAGGCTGGCGGTGGGGGCAGCCGAGAGACTAGCGATCGATCAGCTTCGGTTGCCGACATCGCTGGACCCTGGGACAGGTAAGTGTCCATTTATTAAAAGTCAGCAGCTGCAGTATTTGTAGCTGCTGGCTTTTAATATTTTTTGTTTAAGTGGACCTCCTCTAAGTTTATATAACCACCAATGAAATTGTTCATATTAATTGGTTAACTATTAACACATTTTCTCTCGATAGTCTCCCTTTTGGTCTGTTAAATATACAACTGAAAGGGCAGGTTACGTTCAAATGCAAGCAGCTAGCCAAATCATCCATGCAAAACGTAGCCTTATTTTTGTCTGGGGAAAAAAATAAAAAATAAAAAATAAATAGCTGTTCAGCCAAATCATGTGAACCGATTACTTGCAATACTCTCTGCACAGTTATCAGTGCTAGCATCGTTCCCTGCCATCTCCCTGAACTACAAAACACCTCCCAGTTATGTACCCCTAACACACTTCCTATCCTAAGGTTCCAACATTGCTCAGCACATCTGCCACCTCAGGACAGGAAATGAGTTAATGACAGGATTACCGTGGGGGGAGGGGGGGGTGATTTACCCATGCATGGCAAAGCAACAGATTCTGATTCATTTAAATGTTGCCCTCTCCAGCTTCATTTTTCATTTCTACTACAAAACAACCAGTGCTGTGTGTTCCAATTGTGCGCCTGTGTGGAAGCACAATTGCTTGGCGATTGGTCACTGTGCTGTTGTAAGTGGAAAGAGTCATCAGCCCTGTGTAAGCTCTGTTTAGCAACTGAGTGTAAATCGAGCAGGGATGTTGTAAGTGAACCTTTTAAGCCAACCTGCATGGGCAATAAAATGTATAAGGCCTCATTCACACGAGGCGGACTCAGTTTCCACGGAGCCCGCCTCGGTCCGCCGGCTCAGCGGGAGTTCTCTCAGTTGATCTCCGCTGAGCCGGCGGATGACAGGTCCCTCTCTGCTCACTGAGCAAGGAGGGGCTTGTCCGGCGCCGCTGCTGCCTATGGAGGGATCGGATGAAAACGGACAGCATGACCATTTTCATCAGATCTCACCCGATCCGATATCGACTGATCTGGACGTAGGGCCACCCGTCTGCTTTTTGCGGATCGGATGTCAGCGGACATGTCTCCGCTGACATCCGTCGCTTCATAGGCTAACATGGAGCGCCCGTTCAGGTCCGCCGTCAAAACTGACAGGCGGACCTGAACGGTCCGATCGTGTGAAAGGGGCCTAAGGTGGATGGTGTGCTGAAAATTGTTTGCTTTTGCAAAGGCGACTTGTTAAAAAAAATAAACAAGAAACAAACAGCCGCTTACACTTTTGAGCCAAGTGTGGTCATTGCAGTTTGGATAAGAGGTTCTATGTTGTTGGGATCCACAGGAAAACTATCACTGATCTTATCCAAATTCTCAATAGCTAATCTTGCAGCTTGCTCATATCCATCTGAGATTCTTATGGGATGAATACCACGATCCAGCAACTGCTCAGCTTGTTCCAGTAAAGCTCCTGCAAGAACTTAAAAAAAAAAAAAAAGGAAAAAAATATTTAAAAAAAACAGAATATTTATTGTAAACCTAAAAGTTGAATATTTCCACACATATCTATAAAACAATAGCAGCCCATCAGATCAAGAACAGGACGGGTAAAGCAACAACCTCAACAATACTCATCCTTTATAGTTCAGTCAGAAGCTGTGACAGGTTTGTGATTAACCACTTGACCACTTTCCGACCGGGTCATAGCCGAAAGATGGCTACAGCGCGGTTAGCTAGTTCTGGGTTGATACCCGTGGGACGTCATTCCAGAATGTTGCTCCCGCGCGCACCCGGGAATATCCATGACCGCCAGGTCCGGAGGACCCGGCATATCACGGTAAATAGCTGCTGATCGCGGCGGTTTACCACGTGATCGCTCCATCAAATGATGGAGCGATCACTTGTAAACAAACGGCGTCACGTCATGACACCGGTTCCTTCCTCCCCTCTGTGTACCGATCGGTACAGTGCGAGGGGAGAGATTGCAGCAGCTGTGGGCTGAATGTTTAGCAGCGCTGCTCAATGTAAATACTCTGCAACACTGCAATAAATTTCAACACACACATATACATATATATATATATATACACATACATACATACATACATACATACATACATACATATATATATATATATATATATTCCAATTTTCAGTCTTTGATTTATAGCGCAAAAAATAAAAAACCCAGCGGTAAATAAATACCACAAAAAGAAAGCTCTATGTGTGAAAAAAAAAAAAAAAAAAAAAAAAGACAAAAATTTCATATGGGTACAATGTTGCATGACTGAGTAATTGTCATTCAAAGTGTGAGAGCACTGAAAGCAGAAAATTGTTCTGGTTAGGAAGGGGGTTTAAGTGCCCAGTGGTTTAAGTGGTCACCAATTTTAAGCTTTCGGTGCTCTCACATTTTAAATGACAATTATTCAGTCATGCAACACTGTACCTACCGTATATACTCGAGTATAAGTCGAGTTTTTCAGCACATTTTTTTGTGCTGAAAGTGCCTCCCTCGACTTATATTCGAGTCAAGCACTTTTCTGCAGCAAAAAATTTCATTTTCCGAACCGATTTTGGGGCCCCGTATCTCAGGGCCACTTGGTGCTAGGTACCCCAAATTTGGTGTGCAAACCCAGTGGAACTGGAATCATAACATATCCAAAGCTGGGGTTCCTAGCACCAAGTGGCCCTGAGATACGGGGCCCCAAAGCCAGTTCGGAAAATGTCATTCTCTGTTGCAGAAAAGTGCTTGACATTTTCTGAACTGATTTTGGTGCCCTGTATCTCGGGGCCACTTGGTGCTAGAAACCCCAGCTTTGGAAATTTTATGGGTTTGCACACCAAATTTGGGGTTCTTAGCACTACGTGGCCCCGAGATACGGGGCCCCAAATTCGGTCAACTGTGTCCATCTGCAGCAATGTCATTTCGGGACCCTTTGGGTTCAGAGACCCCAAATTTTGGCTGCAGCTAGGGGGCATCTAGGAACCCTTAACTACCGAGTTTGAAGTTCAGGGGACCTATGGCTGCAAATGGGCACAGTGAGGCATGCAAATGGGCACAGTGAGGCATGCAAATGGGCATTGTTGACCCTCTTTTCCACTTACAGTAGCTGTGCATTTCTCACCCTCGTCTTATACTCGGGTCAATACGTTTTTGCCATTTTTTTGTGGTAAATTAGGGCCTCGACTTATACTCGGAACGACTTACTCGAGTATATAGGGTATATGAAATTTGTGTCTTTTTTTCCACACAAAATAGAGCTTTCTTTTGGTGGCATTTAATCACCGCTGGGTTTTTTTTTATTTTTTGCGCTATAAAAGAAAAGAGACTGAATATTCTGTAAAAAAAAGAACGTTTCGGTTATAAAATTCAGCAAATTAGTAATTTTCCTTCATACATTTTGGCCAAAATTTATACTGCTACATATCTTTGGTAAAAATAAGTACAAAATTGGTGTATATTTGGTCTTTGTGAAAGAGGTTGGACTTGTGTCTTTTCAACCTCACCTACCATGTAAAGTTAGAGTCCAAAAGCTATGGTGCCAATATCTGAAAATTGATCACACCTGAATTGCTGAAGGCCTATCTAATTTCTTGAGACCCTAACATGCCAGAAAAGTACAAATACCCCCCAAATGACCCCTTTTTGGAAAGAAGACATTTCAAGGTATTTAGAAAGATGCATGATGAGTTTTTTTGAAGTTGTCATTTTTTCCCACAATTCTTTGCAAAATCAAGATTTTTTTTTTTCACAAAAATTGTCATATTAGCAGGTTATTTCTCACACACCGCATATGCATACCGCAAATTACACCACAAAACACATTCTGCTATTACTCCCAAGTATGGCGATACCACATGTGTGAGACTTTTACACAGCGTGGCCACATACAGAGACCCAACATGCAGGGAGCACCTTCAGGCGTTCTGGAACACCAAACATTCTACATGTAAAAATCATCATTTATTGGCTAGAAAATTACATAGAACCCCAAAACATTAAATATGTTTTTTTAGCAAAGACCCTAGAGAATACAATGGCGGTCGTTGCAACTTTTTATCTCACACGGTATTTGCGCAGCAATTTTTTGAACGTGTCTTTTTAGAAAAAAAATTTTTTTTTTTTTTTTTTTTAGCACAAAACACAAAAAAACAGTAAAGTTAGCCCAATGTTTTTGCATAATGTGAAAGATGAAGTTATGCCGAGTAAATAGATACCTAACATGTCACCCTTCAAAATTGCACACGCTCATGGAATGGCGCCAAACTTCGCTACTTAAAAATCCCCATGGGCGACGCTTTAAATTTTTTTACTGTTTACATGTTGAGTTACAGAGGTCTAGGGCCAAAATTATTGCTCTCGCTCTACCGATCGCAGAGATACCTCACGTGTGGTTTGAACACCGTTTTCATATGTGGGCGGGACTTACGTATGCGCTTGCTTCTGCATGCGAGCACACGGGGACAGGGGCACTTTAAAATTTTTTTTTTTTTTTATTGTTCATTTTACTTTTAGTTTGACGCTTTTTTCCAAAAAATTTTTTGATCACTTTTATTATTTCCTCTCAATTGCCTAGGAGAACTATCCACGGTTGGAACAAGATTCTGCAATGCTAGACGATCCGCCGGAGGTAGACGCAGCAGTGGTTTAATTTTATTTTTTATTTCATTTTACCAATACATGCAATCCTTGCTTTGCTGCAATTGGGCAACAGACTTGTGAAGCCTGGCAAGCCTAACAGTAGCTTAGCAAGTCATTTTCAACCTTGCAGCACAATTGCTTTTCTATCTGGGAAGTGCATGGTCCACCTGGGGCAGGGGCCAATGTGAAAGACAAAAAAATGTTTACAGTAGAATATGGTGTGTACTTTATTCAGCCCCTCTACAATAGTAATGCTGTAGCTCCAGAACTTTGAGCTGGCTCCATTGCTTGAATTTGAAGAGGACCTGAAGAGGAACAGATCAAATACCATTTGTTTTTTTTATGTTTTTAGATAAGCTCTGGAACTGAAGCAGAGGTGGAGTCAGCTGCAAAATCGTAATGAAGCCCAGCTCTGCTGCCTGGAATGACATACTGCATCTTATTTTCCAGGCTAGTTCATTTGACTGTCCTAGAAGCAAAACATTTTGTAGTAGCAAAAAAATAAATAAAAAAAAAAAGTCCGAACAACGGATCCATTTTTATTATAGAAGCGGAGTGAAAACAAGAGTTGGACTTAGGTGTCCGTTTATCAAACTGATCAGCAGCGATCCCAGGTCATTAACAGTTTATGAAACTGAGGAAATCAGAGGAGAACAGGTTCTCCACTGATCATCGCAGCACACAGAATCTATAACTGACTGCCACAGAAACGGCCAGTTTATGAAGTCTCTCTCACAGACAGACAGACAGACAGACAGACAGACAGACAGACAGACAGACAGACAGACAGACAGACAGACAGACAGACAGACAGACAGACAGACAGACAGACAGATCTCTAGCTATCTTTTTTTTCTTAGATGTTCACATCTCTGGCTGGGTTTATGCTTGTACGATGCGTGAACCAGCGTGATTCCTGTGCGGGTTTCCACATCGTACCTACATTGACATCTGTTCACCACTGCGGGTGTCAATGTAAAGTTAAGGACACCCCCAGATCATTTCACAGATCGCAGTGCGAACTATGTAATGGTGCAGGAATCGGATCGCATGGCAATTCGGAATTCCAGTGCGGACCAAATAAAAGGGTCCTGTACCATTTTGGTGCAAATGCAATATGATTTAAAATTTGCATCGCACAAACATGTGATATGCAATGCGTCACATACAATATCTGTGATTGCACAATTGTGATGGCAGCCGCTTTACAGTATCTCACAAAAGTGAGTACACCCTTCACATTTTTGTAAATATTTTATTCCATCTTTTCATGTGACAACACTGAAGAAATGACACATTGCTACAATGTAAAGTAGTGAGTATACAGCTTGTACAACAGTGTAAATTTGCTGTCCCCTCAAAATAACTCAACACAGCCATTATTGTCTAAGCCGCTGGCAACAAAAGTGAGTACACCTCTACGTGAAAATGTCCAAATTGGGCCCAATTAGTCATTTTCTCTCCCCGGTGTCATGTGACTCGGTGTTACAAGGTCTCAGGTGTGAATGGGGAGCAGGTGTGTTAAATTTGGCGTTATCGCTCTCACTCTTATACTGGTCACCGGAAGTTCAACATAGCACCTCATGGCAACGAACTCTGAGGATGTGAAAAAAAGGAATTGTTGCTCTACATAAAGATGGCCTAGGCTATAGGAAGATTTCCAAGACCCTTAAACTCACAGTTGCCAAGACCACACAGCGGTTTAACAGGACAGGTTTCAATCAGAACAGACCTCACCATGGTCGATCATAGAAGATGAGTGCAAGTGCTCAGCGTCATATCCAGAGGTTGTCTTTGGGAAATTGCCAGCATTGCTGAAAAGGTTGAAAGGGTGGGTGGTCAGCCTGTCAGTGCTCAGACCATACGCTGCACACTATCAAATTGGTCTGCATGGCTGTCGTCCCAGAAGGAAGCCTCTTCTAAAGATGCACAAGAAAGCCTGCAAACCGTTTGCTGAAGACAAGCAGACTAAGGACATAGATTACTGGAACCATGTCCTGTGGTCTGATGAGACCAAGATAAACTTATTTGGTTCATATGGTGTCAAGCGTGTGTGGCGGCAACCAGGTGAGGAGTACAAAGACAAGTGTGTCTTGGCTACAGTCAAGCACGGTGGTGGGAAAGTCATGTTTGGGGCCGCATGAGTGCTGCCGGCACTGGGGAGCTACAGTTCATTGAGGAACCATGAATGGCAACATGTACTGTGATATACTGAAGCAAAGAATGATCCCCTCCCTTCGGAAACTGGGTCGCAGGGTAGTATTCCAACCCCCCCCAAACACACCTCCAAGACAAACACTGCCTTGCTAAAGAAGCCGAGGCCTGGCATGTCTCCAAACCTAAACCCTATTGAGCATCTGTGGGGGATCCTCAAATGGGGGTGGAGGAGCGCAAGGTCTCGAATATCCACCAGCTCTGTGATATCAAGGAGTGGAAGAGGACTCCAGTGGCAACCTGTGAAGCTCTGGTGAACTCCATGCCCAAGAGGGTTAAGGCAGTGCTGGAAAATAATGGTGGTCACACAAAATATTGACACTTTGGGCTCAATCTGGACATTTTAACTTAGGGGTGTACTCACTTTTGTTGCCAGCAGTTTAGACATTAATGGCTGTGTGTTGAGTTATTTTGAGGGAACAGCAAATTTACACTGTTATACAAGCTGTACACTCACTATTTTACATTGTAGCAAAGTGTAATTTCTTCAGTGTTGTCACATGAAAGATATAATAACAAATTTACAAAAATGTTAGGGGTGTACTAACCTTTTGTGAGATACTGTATATCTATGCAGATACACATCTAAATAAGATATCCACTTGATGACCAGTGACCTAGCAGTAAGTCGCTGTACTGAAAGTGGTTATACTGTGATGATGGCAGCTGAAATCACTGTTATGAACAGATTTTAAATTATTCTACCTGCATTAAAATGCTATTAACTACTTGGCATCCGCGCTATAGCCGAATGACGGCTACAGCGCGGACCTACATTCCCGGGAGGCCGTCATACGACGGCCTCCCCTGTGCACGCTCCCTGCGCGCGCCCTACAGGGCGCGCGCCGGGCGCGTCGTGATCACCGAGTCACTGAGACTCGGCTGATCACCGATCTGTGTAAGGGGCCGGTCCCGGCCCCTTACCATGTGATCAGCTGTCAGCCAATGACAGCTGATCACATGATGTAAACAAAAGATCGGTAATCGGTTTTTTTTTTACTCACGCTGACAGCGCGAGTAGAAAAAAAGCCGATCACCGGATCGGATGTGAGGGACATCGGTCCCCAAGTGGAAGAGGCACATCTGCCTCATCAGTGCCCAATAAAAGTGCCACCTAACAGTGCCCACAGTGCCACCTAACAGTGCCCACAGTGCCACCTAACAGTGCCCACAGTGCCACCTAACAGTGCCCACAGTGCCACCTATCAATGCCCACCTGTAGTGCCAATCAGTGCCACCTGCCAGTGCTGCCCATCACTGCCACCCATCAGTGCCCATCACTGCCGCCTATCAGTGCCCATCACTGCCGCCTATCAGTGCCCATCACTGCCGCCTATCAGTGCCCATCACTGCCGCCTCATCAGCGTACATCAATGAATGAGAAAAATTACCCGTTTAAAATTTTTTATAACAAAATATAAAAAAATAAACTTTTTTTTAAAAAAAATTCAGTTTTTTACATTTTTTTTATAAAAAGTAAAAACCGCAGAGGTGATCAAATACCACCAAAAGAAAGCTCTATTTGTGGTGAAAAAATGATAAAAATTTCATTTGGGTACAGTGTTGTATGACCGCGCAATTGTCATTCAAAGTGCGTCAGCGCCGAAAGCTGAAAATTGGTCTGGATAGGAGGGGGGTTTAAGTGCCCGGTAAGCAAGTGGTTAAAGTCATTTTTATATAAAAAATTTAATGTATTAGTAAAAAAAAACAAAAATAAAAAAATTGTAAACCCTAAAAAATGGTTTTACCCATGGACTGTTCTGTTACAGTTATACAGGGCTTTATCAATTATGAAACATTTATTTTAATATTTATATATTTGTATACTTTATTAAAATTTAATGATTATAAAATGTATTTTTCATTTATATGAATGGTGTTTAGCTACATTACATATGTGGATTAAATTCATTTACTGTGCACCGCTCACATTTAAATAGGCACATGTATGATCTTTAAATATTGATATAAACAAGGTTTTTGAATAATTAGGTTAATGTATATTGTGTAGGGGGAATGTAACATTTTATTAATATGAGGTGTGTAACGTGTGTTGCTTTGCGTTAAACTCTGGAATTTTTCCACTTCCTATTACTGTAATCCCGCTACATCACGCGAGATTACAGTGAGAGGTGCCGTTCTCAGGATTTCCCGGAGTTTGTAGATCGATTCACAACTCAACAGGAGAAGCGATCTACAAAGCTTGATAAACAGGCACTCAGAGGAGAGCGATCTCCTCTGAGAATGCCTGAGAACTGAGTAGCGGTATTTTACCGCTGGATGATAAACGGACACCTTAACGGTAACTCTGTTTCTAGTAGTCTTCCAGGCCAGCCCTTGAGCGGATAACCAAATACTCACCAGACTAAAGGGGGCCACTGAAGCCCACAGAGTGTGCCCTAAGATGGTGGAGGAGCAATCTGCATAACTATATAGCACTCCAGAATGTTTGACTTAAGCCACCTCAGTAGGGTGTTCTTGGAAGCCTATTTACCCTTTTGTTTTCCCGAATAAAGAATGAGCAGGGTATCTGAGGACCTCAACTGACTAGTAAGCTCCAGGTACCTTAAACCCCTCTTGACATTCAGGAGGCTTAGATCTTGCTCCTTACTATTGGAAGGAGAATTGCAGAAGGACAGCAGTACTATATCTGATTAATATCTGAGATTTGTGGAAAGCCGAAAGCCACCTTTGCTACAAGACCGCGATCTGTTTTTAGAATCACTCATTACAAATTTTCAGAAAAGGCTCTGACTGAAAGAGCCTGCAATTCTCCTATTCTGCAGGCAATAGTAAGAGCCACCAGGAAGGCCATTTTTAATGTTAACAGGTGCAGAGGCATCCCGCAAAGACTCAAACGGGGACATGATGATACCCCTAAGCACCACTAATAGTTCCCATGTAGACTACTTCCGAGATCCAAGTAGTTTGTTTTTAGCCACAGCCCTGCAAAACCTGGAGATCAGAGGGTTTTCTTGTAAAGTCCATTCAAGATACACCGACTATTCTTTTTTTTTTTTAGCCTACAGCCCTAAAGAGTACTGGCGAGGACTACCCTGGGGGTGCTATTCTTGACGTCATCCTGAAGCTGGGATAGCCAGAAATCACGCATTTTGTAGCTAAAGCGGGTTTCAAGTTGGCCACACTAGTTTCCAATGCTCTCTTCAGGATAACGTCCCACGTTTGTCCATGTAGTCCTTTAAGTCAGCGATCATCAACCCTGTCCTCAGGGCCCACTAACAGGCCAGGTTTCATCTATTACCTTGGGGAGATGCTGACTAGAATACTGCAATCACTGAGCAGCAAGTGATATCACCTGTGATGTATTTGTCATCTTGCAAACCTGGCCTGTTAGTGGGCCCTGAGGACCACTGCTTTAAAGTGACCCATAGCCTGAAAGGCCAGTACCGACCTCTTTGAAACTTTACAGCGCAGCATCTAGTTTTTGTTCCACACTGCTTGAAGGTTGTCAAATAGAAACCTTTTGTAACTGGCTGCAAAAAAGTTCTGTTCTCAGGGTCCACCCATTCCTTCCGCACCACATCAGACAAACACCACTTGGTGGACCAGGAATACTTTGGAAATTTTGAGGAAGATGAGGATCTTCCTTCCAAACATGACATGATGTATCTGGGTCTGCAGAAAAAAGTCCAAAGTCTCATAAATGGTAAATGGCCCCTAAGAGGTCCTCTACAAGTGCCGGCTTCACTGGTTGCAAGGTTTACCGCCCTGCCCCCCCAGTGTCCTGTGACCCCAAAGCTGCCGACACTGGCAAAACTATAGGAAAGGGATGAATAATAGGAGCAGCTGGAGTGCCAACATCTGCAACCAGCTTCTTGAACTCTTTAAAAGTAGATGTCATTTCTTCCTTTAAAGCCCCCCCCCCCCCCCCCCCCAAAAAACTAAAAAAAAAAAAAAAAAAAACTAAAAAACACACACAAACAGCGTAAAGGGTATCCGATTAAGAAATAAAACCATAAAAAAAAAGTCCTTAAAAAGTTTGTTAACCCACAAAAAAAAAAAAAAAAAAAAAAAAAAAAAAAAAAAAATTTAAAAAGCATGTTATACAGCACAGTGCTTGTGCTGCGTCATTTGGCCTCCTGTATACTCTAAATAACCTGGCTGATCCTGACTGGCTAAACCCCCCCCCTCCCCCCAGCAAACATGTAAAAACTCCACTGATCTGTACCTGTATAAATGGCTGCCGGCTCCCAGCTGATCGTCCTCTCTCGTCAGCAGGGGACTCGGCCCCGCCCACAGCAGCTGTGAGCCGAGAGAAGAGAGGAGCAATCAGCTGAGCGCCCGGAGCTTATATAGTTGCAGATCAGCGGATTTTTATATATCACAAGCACAGGGACACATGTTCTTATGATACAGAAGAAAGAAGATTATATTACAGTGGCTTAACCACTTTAAGCGGAACCAGCCAAAGGAGAGGAGTGAATCGCAGCACTAGATTCCATATGACAGAGGGAACCACAGCACCGCTGTAATAAAGCAATCCTCCTTACCGGAAGGAGTGGACCCTCAAATAGAGTGGTCAAATATGCAAAGTAGGCATCAGGTAGTAACCTCAATTGGAAGATATAACCCCATCACACGGAAAGCTTCCAACTGAGATTAGGGAGGCAGTGCTCTTTGAACAGCCATGCAAATCTCCAGTATTCAGCTTCAAAGCACACATCCTGATCCAATGCTATAGTGGTTAACCTCATGAAACTATGAAATACCATAGTACAATACGTTTTAAACTGGTGGTATTTATTGAATAAAAAAAACCAAGTTAGACTTACCGGTAACTTGTTTTCCAGAAGTCTTTCAGGACAGCACCTGAGAGATAGCGACTCCACCCACCGGAACAGGAAACACCTTCTTCCTCCAAACTTTAAAGGGAGGCGCCTCCCTACCATACCTCAGTTGTAGTAGAGAAGACCTCCGGCCCCGGCTGGAACACATACGTTAGTCACAGCATAGTATATACAATACAATAGGGCGGGATGTTTCTGTCCTGAAAGACTTCTGGAAAACAAGTTACCGGTAAGTCTAACTTGGTTTTTCCCAAGGCGTCTTTCAGGACAGCACCTGAGAGGATAACAGAGACTTACCCCCTTAGGGCGGGACAACAGCTTGCAGGACCTTTCTGCCAAACGCCTGATCATTAGCAGATGTGAGGTCCAGCCTGTAATGTTTCACGAATGTGTGAAAACTCGACCATGTTGCCGCCTTGCAGATTTGTTCAGGGGTGGCACCAGCTCTCTCTGCCCAAGTGGCCGCTAATGCTCTTGTTGAGTGTGCACAAATTCCTGCTGGAGGAGACACACCTGCATGCGAATAAGCCTCTGAAATGGCTAGCTTCAGCCACCTTGCTAAAGAGATTTTAGAAGCCTGGCAACCTTTCCTGTTGCCCGAAAATAGCACAAACAGAGAATCTGAACATCTAAAGAGCTTTGTCCTTTCCAAGTAACATAACAAAACTCTTCTAACATCCAACATGTGAAAGCAAGTCTCCTTCTCCCCTACTGGGTTGGGGCAGAAGGTCGGAAGTACAATGTCCTGAACACGATTTTGTACTGAAGCTACCTTTGGTAAGAATTTCTGATCTGTTCTAAGTATAACCCTATCTGGGAAGATAGATAAATAGGGTTCCTTAACTGATAAAGCATTAAGCTCACTGATCCTGCGTGCAGAGACCATGGCAATCAGAAACACAGACTTAAGTGAGAAATCTGAGTGGCGCTTCTTCCAAAGGTTCAAAGGGACTCCTTGTTAGAGACTGGAGGACTATCGACAGATCCCATTTGGGAAACAACTTAAGTGGTGCTGGTCTGGATCTCGTAAGGGATCTGAAAAATCTGGTTACCAATGGATCTGAGGCCACCGATCTTTCTAGGAACACTCCTAGCGCAGCCACCTGTACCTTCAAGGTACTAACTGCTAGTCCCTTGTCAGCACCAACCTGTAAAAATTCCAGAATGGTAACAAGACTCCCTGGGTCCTGGTCAGATGAATTACACCATGTATTGTAAACCTTCCAGACCTAGGAATAGATATTTCTAGTCACCCTTTTTCTACTGGATAATAGCATTGAGATTAACCGGTTGGAAAAACCTTTGCTCCTTAAGAGCTGCTCTTCAGATACCAGGCTGTGAGCGCCAAAGTGGCTACCTCTGGGTGATTTACTGGCCCCTGAAATAGTAAATCGTGCCTGAGGGGCAGATGCCAATAAGGCCTGACCGCCATTTTCAGGATGGTTGAAAACCAAGCCCTTCTTGGCCAAAAAGGCGTGATTAGGACAACCGGTACCGTTTCCCTTTGAATTTTTCTTAATACCAAGGGAATTACCTGGAATGGGGGGAAAGCGTAGCAGAGATGGAATCTCCATGGATACGCCAAGGCATCTGTTCCTAGTGACCCGTCGTGATTGCTTAGGGAAAAAAATTGCGGAACCAAGGCATTCTCCTTTGAGGCGAACAGGTCCACCTCTGGCAGCCCCCACTTCGACAATCATGGCAAAAACCTCTGGGTTCAGCGACCATTCTGCTTCCCGAATGGGGTTTCTGCTCAGGAAATCCGCCACCCCGTTCAGGGATCCCTTTAGATGGACTGCTGACAAAGACAGCAAGTGTCCTTCTGCCCAACGGAGAATGCTCATGGCTAGTACTTGCAGCTATTTGCTCCTTGTACCTCCCTGCCTGTTTATATAAGCCACGGCCGTGGCATTGTCCGTTAGTATTTGAACATGCTGGGCCCGAAGCCCCTGAGCAAATGACTTCAGAGCCAAGTCGATCGCCTTGAGCTCTCTCCAGTTTGAGGACTTGGTCGCCTCTTTCCTGGACCAGTTTCCCTGAGTGAAACCCTTTTCTAGGAACTGGCATCGGTTGTCAGCCTTTTTGATTGGAAAGGCCCAGACTAACCCCTCCGATAGGATATCCTGCCTTTTCCACCACCATAGTGACCTCTTCACTTGGGTTGGAACTCTTAGCTCTGAGTCTAGGGATTCCAAATTGTGATCCCAAGATCCCAGAAGAAAAGCCTGCAGATGTCTGATGTGTAGTCTTGCCCACTGAACAGCTGGCATTGACGAAGTCAGAACACCCAGGGCTGACATGACCAATCTTACCGTCAGCTGCTGGTTGGTCTGCAAGAAAGACACTGTATCCTGGATTTTTCCTTTCTTCTCTGAAGGAAGGAAAATTTTTTGGCTTACCGAATTTATTATATACCCTAGAAACCGAATCTCCTGAGATGGTTCCAGGGAAGATTTTTGGAGATTTAGGATCCAACCTAGAGACTCCAGATGGCTGCATGCTCTGCTTAAATTGCTCCTCAAATCCTCTCTTGAGGGGGCAAAAAATAGCAGATCGTCTAAGTAAGGAATTACTGCGATTCCCTGAAGACGCAGCGGAGCTAGGGCTTCTGCCATTACTTTGGTGAAAATTCGGGGTGCGGATGATAGCCCGAAGGGTAGGGCTCTGAATTGCAGATGCTGAATTCTGCCTTCCAACCTTACCGCCAACCTGAGAAACCTCTGGGACGAAATTGGAATATGCAGGTATGCATCCTTTAGATCCACTGACGCCATGAAACAACCTGGAGTCAGAAGATTTCTGGCGGTGAAAAAATTGAGTCCATCTTGAACCTTCTCTATTTGATGGCTCTGTTTAGTGGCTTTAAATTGAGAATTAAACGAAATCTTCCTGTTGGTTTTTTCACCAGGAAGACATGTGAATAGAAGCCCTCGTGCCATTCTTCTGGTGGCACTGGGATTACTACACCCTGTTGCATTAGTTCCTCCAGAGAGGATTTCATGGCCAGGGCCCTTATTGGATCTCGATGAGCATTTGTTACCAGAAACCTTCTTGGGGGGCTTCTGGAAAACTCGAGAGTATAACCCTGCGAGAGAGTGGTCAGAATAAACTGATTTGAAGTTATCCCTGACCACTGCGGAAGAAACTCTCGTAATCTTCCGCCGACCCGCAGAGATGAGTCATTGTGAGTTTTCGGCCTGTGAAGGAGGACGGAAGAGAATTCCGCCTTTGCCCTTCGCCTTTTGCGCGGACCAATTTTTTCTCCTGCCCTGAAACTTATTTTCCTGCTGCTGCTGTTGAGTTTTTTGAGGTCGAAAAAGACGTTTTGGGGTCTGCTTTTTCTTTTTGACCGGGAAGGACTTCTTATCGGCAGTTCTGTCTAGGATATTATCTAGATCAGGGCCAAAAAGAAGATCACCTGAAAAGGGAATACCACAAAGTTTACTCTTTGAAGCTGTATCACCTGGCCAGGTTTTTAGCCATAAAGCTCTTCTCGCAGCATTTGCTAAAGCTGCAGACCTAGCTGACATCTTGATGGCTTCAGCCGAAGCGTCTGCAATATAAAGCAACCGCAGAAATCAGGGTAGGAAAGGAATCTAAGATCTCCTGCTTGGGGGAATCTGCCACTATATGAGATCTAAGTTGGTTCACCCAGTATTCCAGATTCCTGGCTACACAGGTTGTGGCCATTGCTGGTTTTAAATTGCTCATGATTGATTGCCATGATCTCTTGAGCAAAAGATCCATGCGTTTGTCCATTGGATCCCTTAGAACACCCATGTCTTCAAAAGACAGGTCTGTGGATCTTGAGACATGTGAAAAGGCCGCATCCAACCTGGGCACCTTATTCCACACCGCAGAAGGGTCCTCCTCAAAAGGGAAGCGCCTTTTGTGGGCTCTGGAAAAAAAGGGCTTTTTCTCTGGATCTTGCCATTCTTTAGTAATGGCATCAGAAATGACCGAATGAACCGGAAATGTTCGCCCCTTAGGCTCATTTAACCCTGCATACATGCGGTCATGAAGAGATAACTCCTTCTTTTCCTCACTTAAGCCAAGTGTAACATGGATAGCCTTAAGGAGTCCGTCTACCTCCTCTAGGGAAAGCTTAAACTTGGAAGGAGCCACCTCCGCTTCCTCACCCTCCTCCTCCGAATCTTTAACGGAAGGAGTAGGGGACTGCTCTTCCCTGATAGAGGGGCCTTCAGGTAAAGCTTCCACCATGGGGAAAGAAATAGAACCCTGGGAAGCTTCAGAAGTGGATGGCTGACTAGCAGCTGGATTAACTAAAGAGTCACGAAAAGTCTGAATCGTGGCATATAGTTCCTTCTTTACAGAGGCAACCAGATCATCACAAACCGAAGCTGATTCCTCCTTAACTAAAGAAGTGATGCATGTACTGCATAAGACTTTTTTCCAATTTTCTCCCATTTTGGCCCTGCAAGAAGGACATCTCTTTTTTGGGTCAGAGCTTTTAGCCTGTGAGAAAAAAAACAAAGGGAAAAAAACCAGGGGACCTTTTAGTGAGACCCCGTCTCAGCTACACAAGATTCACCCACAGGTGCACTAAGAAGAAACCAGTCAGCCTCTAGTGCCCAGACAGGCCCCTTGCCACTAGGGGGTAAGAAAAAGGAAAAATAGACCAAACCCAGGAAAAAGAAGAAAGGCAGACTTAAACTGCTGCTCCTACCTGAGCTTTACTGGCGCCTGTGCCTGTCCCCACCGCTGCAGACGCTGAGTCCTCCATCTCTGGTGTGCAGCTCCTCACTTGTGGCTTCATATGCCGCTTCCGGACTCCCATAGTGCATCTGCACTGGACCGGAAGCGGAAGTAGGCGCCAGTTCCTGTCCTCCCTCCTCCCCCCTTGCATCCACCCCGGAAATGACACTTTTGCTGACCCAGTGACCCGCCTTGTCACTTCCGCCGCACCTGCCGGCCAAAAAACATGGCGGCGGCGCACCGCCGCTCCTACGACCGCGCGGATCACCGGGTCTACGGCTCTCACCGAGCACCAGGAGGGGAAGAGGAGCCCGATTGATACCGCTGCAAAGGCTTGGGTAGGCCGGGAGGACAGCGGGTCTTCTAAAGGAGGAAAAAAAGAAAGGAAGCCCCGTCTCCCAGGAGCATCTGAGAGACCTTGACTGCCCTTCAAAAAGATGTTCCCTCCGGGCCGGAGGAAACACAAAAACTGAGGTATGGTAGGGAGGCGCCTCCCTTTAAAGTTTGAAGGAAGAAGGTGTTTCCTGTTCCGGTGGGTGGAGTCACTATCTCTCAGGTGCTGTCCTGAAAGACGCCTTGGGAAAAATGCACACTCACGTGTATACAAACATTAAGAGCTTCACAAACAATCAAAATGGCCACAGCATCCGGCGTGCTTGCGTAATGCATAAACTTGACAAATCTGCTTAGGTTGGTGAAATCTTGAGGATTCTATCAGATACTGAGATGTACCGCTTCATATTAATCCCACCAATACAAAAAGGAGCTTACTAAAATCAAAAAGGGTAGAAGGATAACATTTTATATAAAAAAAGAAAAAAGTGGAAACAATACGGTGTGTCACACATGGTCCATATATTTAGCGATGGCAAATTGAGATCCTTTCCTGAGCTTAGGGAGGCTTTCCAGCTGCAATGCATTTTTATTCTAGACAACTCAAACATGCGGTAGATACTCAGAGGGGAGCAGATATTTGGGCCTTGGATTTTACATCAATTTTCAACTGTTTGAAGTAACTACCTATAAAAAGGGGTTTATATCAGGTTGCTATACCATGTTGCTGAATCTCTTCCTACGGGACGCACCTTTGAAGGCAGTGTCCCAATGGGAACGAGATATTGGTACATTTGAGGAAGAGCAATGGGAGGAAGCTTTGCAGGCGGTATCCCTGTGCTCACTGAATGTGACCCAAAGATTATCCCAACTCTATATACTACTTAGGGTATATTACACGCCGGCTAGATTAGCCTGTATGGGAGTATGCACAGACTCCACCTGCACCAGATTTTGCAGAGATCAGGGTGATCTTATCCATCTTCTATGGTGGTGTCCCAAACTGCACTTATATTGGAAGAAAGTCATTGACACCCTTAATGGGGCTTTCCAGGTCCTAATACCTTTAGACCCTAAACCGGGGATAATAGATGGCCTCCCGATGGAGGATATCACTAAGCAGGCTTTTAGACGATTTCTGTTCCAGGCTTGAAAGTTAATTCTCAGGCACTGGAAATCCACTGACCCGCACACAGTGCAGGAATGGATTACACAAATGGGGGTCACTCTCCGTTTGGAGAAACGTATATATCAGCATAGGGGGATCAGTAACAAATACAAGAAACTATGGGCCCCCTGGTTGGATGTCCCTGGTCTAGCGCCAGTAGATTTGGTGTACGACTGCCTATTTTAAGGCCCATATAGGACAAATTGCTCTAAATGGTTATACAAGATAGATACCGTAATGTTATGGAGGAACGGTGGAATTGGAGGGTAAAGTCTTGCGATATACTTGGCCTTAGT